>JAACNH010004065.1:0-25706 GCA_019447015.1 Hymenochirus boettgeri | reverse complement strand
AGCCTAAATTATCCTTTAGTTTTCCTTCCAACAAGCACATACTATTATTAGCACTTTTTTAAGCTGGGTACACGCCAATATTTTGGGCCAAACAACCATCATTTCAGTGTATATGTCAATCGGCACAAAATATTGGATGATTTTTTTGGACGGCCGCAACCCATGTCTGACCGTTCGTCGGACTTAACGGGTACACACATTAGTGTTATCCCTTTGGAATGTTCGGCATCAGCATTGGAAACGGTCGGTCTGACCGGAATATTTGCCTTGGTCGCAGCCGGCCCCAGTACTAAAGTATAGAGAGTCGCCCGTGATTGTAGGGGGTATTACAGTCACAAACAATCTCCCTATACTTACTTATACTGGGAGAATGCTTGTGACTGTGTGTAGTCACATCTTTGAAAGATTGGTTCCGTGTGTACCCAGCTTCACATTGTTGGTTGATGGAAATTTTCTTAGTGGGCTAATTAATGGGATTGTTTAATCAACAACATTGACTCAGTCATAAGAACAGACATGGGTTATGCAGACATTGGTGCCTCACACTAATATTGGCAATGCCCACTGACTAACTGCCCAGTTTTTCAGATGATAAACCACTGAATTTTGTTATACAGTCTTTATGTTCTTAAGGAGGGGCGGATTTACACCTCAGAAGCCTGTAGGCCCAAAAAGCCTGGCACCCTTAGCACCTCTAATGACAGACTACACCCCTAGACCACAGCCATCTTTTCTGGGAAGAAAAAAAGACTATATGGAATGAATGGTGAATGGGTGCGGATAGATTGACAGCCGCCTGTAGTGCCTAATGGTAAATCATTTTGGCATTCATGTACAGTATCTCAGGTACAAATAAGTGATAAAGGAATTATGTGACTGGAGAGCTAATGTCACTTGGTTCCTTTAAGTTGGGTACACACCATGGTATTTGTTTCTGACTGACCGTTTGCCACTAGAGAGCGTTTGACCGGAACAAAGCACTGTAGGCCCTGGCAAAAGTAGAGTCCATGGAGGACCACAGGATTGAACGTGGTTTTCCAGCCCGTCCGACCATCTGTTTATCTAGATCAGACGCGCTGAAAAAACCACAAGGTGGCCATACATGGAACAATATCAGTTGTAATGATATTGTATGATCGTTTTCTGTCAAAGAAATGGTTTTTGGCATGTCTGAGAAAAACAAAACAATTGTTGTAAGCAAGTTGTATAAACTGCCCCAATGGCTCTTGCTTGCCGATGTCCCCACAACTTTCACCAGACAGGTGATTGATTACGAACTATGTTATGCCTATAACATCATAAAGGGATGACCTAGGGTGGTTTTCCAGAATGTTGGCAGGTAAAATTAAGTATGGCCAGTCGTGATTTAATTGCGTGTTTAAATGTGACAGTGTGGCCTAGCCCTTACACATTTGCAGTGATGCAGAACAGGGATAGGCAACCTGTAGATCTCCAGATGTTTGAAAACAACTTCTAGCATTCCACTATAAGGATTCTGGAGTAAGGGAATGCTGTAGTTGGGAGAAGTAGGGAGTTGTAGTTTTAAAACATCTGTAAATCTAATGTTTGCCTATCCCTGATGTGGAATGTTTTAGTATATTTAAGGCTGCCTTTTCTGTTTGTGAACTAGTGTAATACATTTTGTAAGTTTAAAGTGTGTAAGTAGTGATGTAACAAAATACAATTTTTTAGAATTCTCATTAACCTTTTTTATTTAATAATATAACATTTTATTGTATTTAAATAATAATTCATTGTTATACAGGCATTACCAGAAATGTTAAAAAAAATAAAGATAACGTAAAGATACGGATCAACACAAAAAAACAGCTAGGTATATATCATACCGGTGCTAGGAATGGTATTTAATAATATATAGGGAAAAAGGATAGGTAATAAAGATACCACAGTACCATTCACCACCCAATCATATAGATAGGGGCACTCACGCTGTTGAATACATAAATATAAGTCATATGGACTAAAGTGGTGACTAAACAGTCATAAAAGATGCGGTGAGTACAACATGAGCTTTATTCTAAATACAGTAAAAACCTTAACATTACCCTCAAACCCCAATATACAGAAAAAACATGTATAGATATAAATATACTAAAATCACGCCCTAGGTCAGCTGGGAAAGAATGAATAAATATATGTCCAACAGGTAAGTATGGAGACGCTTTAAGAGTTAATAAAAGCTGCAAATGCTGAAAACAAAATGAAAAACCAATATCCAAATAAGTTAATACATCAAAAAACAGGTACAGGGGCGATCTCACCCATCCCAAAAGACCAAGGATTCGATGTGTAATTGATGCAGGGTAAGTTGACAAGCTGTTATCTTCTATACATCCACGTGTTGTCTATCTTACAAGTAAGTAACAATCAGCAAAGAACCGCAACATCATATTGGAAATTGTAGCAATATGTCTCCATGTGTCTCCAAGCGCTTCAAATACAGCTAGTCCGGTAGAACATAGAAGACCGGGGGCGGACACCAAGTGAAACATAAAGTATTCACCTAATCCTAACCCAAACCCGGACCGAATATCTACCTCCCGCTCCAAGCAACGGCCGAGCAGGGGACAGTAGCTGCGGCCAACGAGCAGACAGAATATCTACTCGCTATAACAAACGTGTTGGATCCAGCATGTACGGCTAGGGTACAAACACCAAATTGACCGACACGCGTTTCGGGGCCATCTTGCCCCTTCTTCTGGGTCACATGACCGGTGCTGACTCCGAGTTTAAATACCCTTAATTAATCAGATGTGTTAGGGGCTGGGGAAGTTAATTGCTGTGAAGGCTGGAAATGGGTTACCATTTAAAGCGACAGTCAGAAAGTTCATCACATTTAATATAATCCAACCAAGTATCAATAAACATTAATTGTCCACAAATATAGTACACAACAACTACATGGCTTACCTAATTAATCCATACCCACCAATTGGAGCAGTATGGAAAGATGAAGCACATGATCAATTTATATAAACATATTAAACATCAATTCCTCATTAAGTCCCCTCGGGGATCTTGACTCCATTCTATAGATCCACATGGCTTCCCTTTGTAGGATCCGACGATCCCAGTCCCCCCCTCTATTGGGTTTGGGGATTTTATCATTTCCACAAACTTTTAGCGATCCTGGGTCGCTATTGTGTACCTCAGAGAAATGGCGAGCTACAGAGCTCTGCAGATTCACATGCTGAATGTCCCTAACATGTTCCAGCGTTCTTTCCGCTAAGGTACGTATTGTTTTGCCAATATAGATCTTTGGGCAGTTACACTGTAACATATAAACCACCCCTCTCGTTTTACAGTTAATAAAGTTGTGAATTTTAAAGACCTCGTCCCTATTGTTTTTAAATGTATCAACCTTATTTAACACAAATTGACAGGCTTTACAATGACCACACTTATACATGCCCTTATTTTTCTTTAGCCATGTCTCCTGTGGTTTTATTTGGAAAAAGCTGTTTACCACTTGGCCACCAATTGTGGGGGCTCTACGGGCCGTAATTAAGGGTCGAGGGGGGACTAATCGTTTAAGATTATCATCACCCTTAAGGACATGCCAAAATTTTTCAAGTACTCCCTTTAGGAAATGCCAGTCATTATTGTAATTGGTTATCAATCTTAGTGGCTGATCAACTTTATGGATTTTATCCTTAAAGACCAAATCCTCTCTTTTAGAGAACTTCGCTCGTTTGTAAGCCCTCTTAAGCCAACTTGATGGATAACCTCTTTGTATAAACCTGGTTTTCAGGTCCCTAGCGGCCTCCTCAAAATCTGCCATAGTGGTACAGTTCCTACGTGCTCGCAGATACTGACCCACTGGAATACCTCTAAGAAGGCCAGTGGGATGCATACTGTCCGCACGAAGAAGGGAATTACCTGCTGTTTGTTTTCTATAGATCTCAGTATGTAACCTATTGCCTACCTTCTTGATGGTTAAGTCCAGAAATGGAATGTAGTCCATACTGGATTGGTAGGTAAATTTAAGGTTTAAATCATTAATATTTAATTGGGTGAAAAATCTTTCCCATTCCTGAATAGATCCATCCCATAGGATCACCACGTCATCAATATACCTTGCCCACAAATCTATATGATTTGTAGCCCAGGTCAACTCCTCATCAGCGAACAATTGTTTTTCCCATTGGCCGAGGTACAGGCCTGCATAGGTCGGCGCGCAGGCCGTACCCATGGCAGTCCCTCTTTTTTGGTGGTAATAACCATTTTCAAAGGTAAAGTAATTATTAGTCAAAATTATATTTAATAAGTCCAAAACCAGTTTAGAGTTAGCATCATATTTCTCCCCTCTAGTTTGTAAATACTGTTGGATAGACCGCATTCCTTTATTATGAGGTATGGAGGGATATAGAGCCTCTACATCTAAGGCTATCAATATTGTTGATTCTTTAACCAATATATTATCCAACCTACGAAGTACATCTCTTGTGTCTTTTAAATAACTAGGTAGGGATGTCAGAAAGGGTCTTAATAGTTTATCCACATATTTCGAGATCATCTCGGTTGGCCCACCTACTCCTGAGATGATTGGGCGGCCTGGAGGTTTTTTGGCATTTTTATGTAATTTAGGAAGCCAATAAAGGCAAGGGAGGGTGGGATGTTTAACATAGAGACAGTCTAATTCACGTTTATTAATAATGCCCTCCTCAAAGGCCTTAGATAGAGTCTCCAAAATGATGTTATTGACTTTTGGCATTGGATTGTCTGGCACTTTTTCATACTGGTTACGATCTCTCAACTGTCAATTAGCCTCTGTCCTATAATATTCCACTGTCATGACAACTATTTTACCTCCCTTGTCCGCCTGTTTAATTATCAGATTCTCATTATTTGATAGTTCTTTTAAGGCTTTGGATTCTTCTATGCTTAAGTTAGAAGATGACATACAATTCTTATATTTGGAGACTTCCTCTTCTACCAGATTGACAAACAACTTTATATTAGGGTAGATGGAGATGGAGGGATAGAACTTGGATTTGGGTTTCATATCTGAGCTCATTTTTACATTACTCTCCATTTCTAATTCTTGTAACAGGATTTCTAAATTATCCAAAGGGGCCTCATCTATGCCCTCAGTGTTTTGCAAACTAATAAGGGTATCAAGATTAAGATGATCAAAGATATTAAAATTAACACTGCTGTTTTGCTTGCCCAAGAACATCCTTTTTAAGGTTAATTTACGAGCAAATAAATGTAAATCCTTGACAAAATTAAATTTGTCAAGTCCCTTCGTGGGAGCAAAATTAAGGCCCTTGGACAAAGCTTTTACATGATATTCATTAAGAGGGAAGTTAGTTAAATTAACCACTACATCCTCCTGTCCTTCCTTCTCAGATTGTACGATTGTAAGTTTTTTACTTTCTCTTGCCTGCCCTGTTCTTTTTTCTAGATCGTCTGATTCTTTTCCTAAAAAAAGTTGTTTATCAGATGTGTCAAGACCCTTACTGTCCGATCTTTGTTTAAAAGTTCTATATTTCCTATAGGACCTCCCCCTATCTCTCGTATCATCCTGATCTGACATATCGCTGTAGGACGAATTGTAATCATAGACATGTCCCATTTTATAATCTTCACTGTCTCGGGAAAATTTTTTCTTCTTTCTTAATTTTATGCTGTTTTGAAGTTTGTCTATCTCTAATTTAACTTTATCATTTTGAATTTGATACTCCTTATGGTCTTTCCAACTCACCAAACTCTCTGCCAAATCATTAATTTCCTTCTCTAACTCTTTCAGTTGTTTATTATTTTCTTCAATGATCAATACCATAAGTTTGAGTGAGGCCTCATCCAGTATTTCGGTCCATTTATCCTTAAACTCTGCGGACATTTTTGCCACAAGATTGGACCCTGGTTTGACCTTCCATCTCAAACCTCTTGGGATCATTTTATTTTGTGTATATTTTTCCAAACTGGCTATTTCCCATTTTCTTTTAACTATTTTACTCAGTTCTTTTTTATATTTAGTAATATATAAAATATATTTACCAGAAATGTTGATGGCAGGGAAGTAGAAAGCAATTCATTTATTTCGTCAGGGGCGTAACTACCTGGGGAGCAGGCTCTGCAACCGCAGGGGGGCCCATCTTATTATTTCTATGGCAGACATAGCCTCCTCCCAGAAAATCACTGTAGATAAAGTAGGAAGAGGGGTCCCATCATAGTTTTGCTGGGGGCCCCATAGATTCCTAGGGTCATATTCATAAAGACGTGGTATAGCTCATTTTTAACGACCGTAAATTACCACTTACTACCGCATGATATTCTACAGACAAACGTTCATTGTAAATGTACGACCGTGGCCCCATATTTGCATCCGCTGTCGTACATCACCGTAACGATTGGTATCGCTAAATTTCGAGACCACAAGTTCTTAAATATGGCCCCTAGTTACAACTCTGTCTTACATATAATTCTGCAAATTGTTGTCTGTCCAATAAGATTCATAATAGAATGTGGTGAATGATTAGCACAGTTGCAAGAATAGTACTGAGTTTTGCTAAGTATGAACCACACCCCCTCAAAATTATTGTTATTAGTAAAAAGTGTTACTAATTAGTGTACAAAAAGAGAATCAACCGTGAAAGAAGCAGGGCATGATACAAACCAGAAATAGAAATCAAAGGTAAGCAATAGTATCTATTAAAAAAATAAAATAAACAGTGCATAATTAATGTTAGTTCTCCTCATTTTAACCTTGCTTGCAAAAAGTTTTACTTGTTCTGCAAACAAAATAATCCATGATTGTACTGTGATTTTATTGTACTCAATGAAACAAAACAAGTTTGGTAACTTTGCTATAAAACAAGAGTCAACATTTATCTTGAGAGGAAGGATGTGAACTTAACGACAATAGTTGAGCAAGTGAAAGAAAATAAACAAAATTACTTTTCTATTTTCAATATGTAACAAATTATCTATAAAACCTTTAAAGTCCACCTAAAAGTACAAGTTAAAGTTGTTAGCCAAAGTTAGTTTTATTTAATGTACTACTGATATTAGAGATTTTTTTTCATATACGGTAAATGTATTATTTTTTTTCATATCTCTCAAACATTTATTGCATGCCACCTACTGTAGTATTAATCTTGGTCAAACAGATTAAATAATAAAAATAAATAAATCAGGATGTCTTCGCAATGTTCAATACACACATTTTCTGTCATGGCCAATCCACAAGCGACAGGATTATACATTCTATTACATTCCCACATCATTTGACCAAAAGGACAGATAAATGCAAATTGAATTTTCCCTGATGAAATGGCACTAATATTTATTCTCACCATAGCACTTAAATTTCCCCTCACCACCACAAAATATTTGTTTGTAGTGTTTCACATTTGTGGCCGGACAGTTGGGAAGTTTTTAGGACCTCAGATTTCCAAATTGTGAGCCCTACCTTAAAGGGACACTAAACTGAAAAAAAACAACTTGCCTTAATCCTTTTCTATATTTTTACCACTGTCAGTGCTCCCTGTCACTAGATCTCCTCATGTCCTGTTCAGCTCACTCCTAGTTAGTATGCATGTCTCCTCTCTATGAATCCACCCCCTCCCAAAACTGAGGCACAGATAGAGTGTGGAGCATGTACAGTTGGGGTGATATGTGCCTCACTACAGCCAACAGCATTCACCCAGTGATTTTGTGTTATAGTGAGTAAAACTGCTTTGCTATGGGAAGGTAAGCAGCGCTGGGAGCTGTAATCACTGCTTGAATCATGTAAGATTTTCTTTTAGCTGTAGGAGTTTGAAGGTGTGTGTGGCTTTGCAATTGATTTCTTTAGATACAGTGCTACATTGGGACTTAACTAACACAGAGAGCAGCTAACTGCAGGATTGGGTTTATCTGCACAGAGAAACAGATAATGATTATTCCTTTTCTTTTTCTTAATGCTAAATTAATTAGCTATGCAGTGATAGAGAAATAAGCAGGGGTGTACCTGAAGGGCCCCGGGCCCCCCGTGAGTTTGGGGGCCGGGCCCCTGACTTCCTCTGTGCAGCCTCTTTAAACAGAAGAAAACTTATGCGCGATCAGCTGTTTTAAACCGGAACTGAACCGGCAGTTTGGGTCCGGTCTTTTAAACAACTGATCGTGCATAAGAAGAAAACTGCATAAAGATGCTGGATTATGGACTTGGGGCTGGCCCTACTACTGTCCGGGCCCCCCCGTGGGGGTGGCGGGGGCGGTAGTTACGCCACTGGAAATAAGCTTTACTTTTATGGAATGGATAGTATCTACATGTAGTGTATCCAGGGGGAGGGGCTGGGTGATTGACAGTTCTTTACTGACTAGTTGTGTCACGCTCCCAGAGCTAAAAAAAACAAGGGATAGGAAGGTCAGAGAAGGAAATAAAAGCAGATTAGAGATTGGTGGTAATTAATCCTAATTACGGTGTGATTAGTTAAAAAAATGATTTGCCTCAGTTTACATGTCCTTTAAAGAAATTCTGGGGGTAGCTGGGGGTCGAGGGGAAGAGTAAGTATCTTGGCGAGGTCCAATGGATCCTTTCCTGGTCTGTCTGGCTTAGATGTTTCTGACCACTGCATGGCACTTGTGCTGCACTGTAGTGTTGGGCATGAAAGCACTGCCCCTGTGCTTAAAAGGGTATCTCCACTGGTAAATTTTTTTGTAGTCAGTTTTATTGAAGAACAGGAGGTAAAGGATCTGCGTCGTACCTCCTGTTTATCTATAAAACGTGAGGGAGCTGGGAACGAAGTAAAAGAACTTACCAGATCTCTCGCTCATCCCCTGCATCCTCTGACAAGTCCCGACAGACTTAGTGTGTGATGTGCATCTCTTGACCACCAAGTATAGGCTCTCATCTATGGTACCTCCACCTCCGCTAAATCAGTAGTCCAAAATATAAATGAAAAAACATCAGGGAGCCAGGACGACTGCCTCAAAACTCACATTTATTCAAAGACCTCAGCACGACATGTTTCACATATATCTTATACTTCACCTTTAAGGTAAAAAGGTAAAATTTGGGAGGTGGAAGTGGTCATAACTCCTACTGCCTAAAGGGAACTAAATAATCCTTTTCTAGGCCAATAGTGTAATAGCTATTGATGTAAGGGAAGGGAAGATGGATCACTAGCATATTCGAGCCCTTGGGTAGAAATCACTAAAGCACGAAAAATGGCTTTATTCTAGGAAGTTTGAAAAAAAAAAAATTCTAGTATTCTTTTAAGTTGTAGTTTTTAAACATGTGAAAAGTTCAACATCCGTGCTCTATATCAATAGGCTGTATTACATCTGTATACATTTATTATTCAAAGGACATAAAGGAGAAGTTCAGAGAGAAATACATGTTAGATAATAAGGGCAATACTATTATAACATATGGCTGTAAGATACATTCTGGTATAAGAAGGCTCTATTTCATTTTATACACTGTGGGGAATCTTTAGTACCTTTAACCCCACCCCACCTCACCTTAACCTATAAAGCTAATCAGTACCCTGTGCTCCCAAGTTGTAACATAAGCAGCTATATATGTGGCACTTGCCGTGGTGAATACTAATATGTATGAACATAGCATGTTTAGTTTGAACCAGGATTGCCTGGGTCTACTCTCAGACCTGCAGGATTATCCTATTTGGTTCCCCTGGATGCTGGTGACTGTCTTATTAACAGTTTAAAATATACCAGTGTAGAGATTCTATATCCACTGTATCCACACATAGCAAAACATCCACACATATAATTTCCACTGTGCATCAAAGTGCACACTTTCACTAGTAATTTATATATATGCTTTCTTAACTGATGTATGAAATTGTATTTAATTTTTATTTATCTGTACAATTGCTTTTACTTATGCCCTTGATTGTATACTCTGTATTTTATAATGTACAGCACTGAGTATTCAGGTGGTGCTTTATAAATAAATTTAAACATACATACTGCACAATACTGCTAAAAAAAGCTGCACAAAGTTTGAGATTTGATGTTGAAGCAATTGTTAAAAAAAATATAATGAATTTAATACATCAACAAAAAGAGTTGTAGAATTGTTTGAATGGTTAGAAGTAGAATGGATGGATATGTTACGCCATGTGCTAACTTGATGGCTCACTTTAATGCCTGCAATTGATAGGGTAATAAAAAATCAAGCCAATAAGATTGTATTTTTTGGACAAAAATACAAATCCACAATTCTCAAATAATTTTTTCAGCTGACTTGGCATTGGCATACCTGGGGTTGGTTGTTAATGCATGCACTGTTATTCAGGATGCATTACCAAAACTTCAAAGCAATGATTGTAATTAATGTTTTTGAAATAATGAATGGTGTACTGCAGTCACCAAAGGTTTGTACACACGTGCGATCGCGGATGCCAACCCGCGACGCATGATGTGTACGAACGAACGTTTCAGACGATAATAGGCCCATGTGTGGGCACTTTATCGGCTGAAATGGTCGTTCGTTGAAATTTTAATTTCAAAGGTATGTTTACTTTAAAAAATGGGCAAATCCTTTCACATTGAAGAACAGCAGGTAAAGGCAAGTCTAACCTCCCATTCTTCATTTACTCTAAGAGGGGCGGGCGTGGAGACTTATCTGTGATTGCGCTCGGCTGCTTGCTGACATCTCCCAAGCGCAGATGCAGCTGGGAGATGTAAGAGGAGAGCAATAACTGTTATTATTATTATTATTATTAAAAATGTATATAGCACCAACAGTTGCATTAATTTACATCAGGAAAACATACATTTTACATACAAGGTTAGTGCAAATAATACAAAGTGCAAATAATTCAAGTGCTGGTCTAGCAGCATTCAGTGTGGTAAATTACAGCATTACTGTGGTACAATAGGAAGGAGGGCCCTGCACAAAATAGCTTACAGTCTAGAGGAGATGGGGATGAAACATAAGTTGAAGCAGCAGGCTGTAACCAAGTTGTCAGTGGATTATAACTAGCGGGTCAACAATTGGTCAGTAAGAGGGCTAGAAGTGTCCAGGTCCAGATTGTAACCTTGCCTGAAGAGGCGTGTTTTGAAGTTGCATTTGAATTTACAAAACGATGGTGAGTGATGTATAAAGCGAGGAAGGGAGTTCCAGAGCATAGGGGCAGCACAAGAATAGTCCTGAATATGGGTGTGGGAAGTGATTAGAGTAGGAGAGAGAAGATCATTAGCAGATCGGAGGTTATGCCTTTTTATCAGATTAGAGGTATATTGGGGGCTGCATTGGAGAGAGCCTTGTAGGATAAGGTTAGCAACTTAAATTGGATCTATTGGGTAATGGTAAGCCAGTGAAGAGATTGACAGAAAGGGGGAAGCGTGTGAGAAGCAGGAAGAGAGGTGAATGAGCCTGGCAGCAGAGTTAAGGATTGATTGAAGGGGTGCCAGCCTGTTGCTTGGTAGACCGCACAGGAGGGTGTTGCAGTAGTCCAGCCGAGAGATGATAAGGGCATGAACTAGAATTTTGGTATCGTTCTGTGAAAGGAAGGCACGAATACGTGATATGTTTTTGAGCTGTATTAATGAGGTGTTTAAAGGAAAGTTCTGAGTCAAATGTTACTCTCAGACATCGCACATAATGTGTTGGGGAGATTAGTACGTCATTGATGTTAGCTAGGAGGGTAGATCGAGAGGGTGGGAAAATGACAAGTTCGGTCTAATACATGGTGAGTTTGAGGAAGCGTGAGGACATAAAAGCAGAGATGGCATTTAGGCAGTGAGGGACCTGGAATGTCAGAGTAACGAGGTCGGGGAGGAGATGTAAATTTAGGTATCAGCATACAGGTGGTATTGGAATCCAAAAGAACTAATGAGCTGACCTAGACCAAAGGTGTAAATGGAGAAGAGCAGAGGGACCAGTACTGAGACTTGTGGTACCCCCACTGGGAGGGGGAGAGTGGTGGAGCTTGAGCCAGAATAGGATACACTGAACATCCTACCGGAAAGGTAGGAGGACAGCCAAGAGAGTAAAGAACCTTGGATACCTAGGGAGGATAAGATGTGAAGCTGTAAAGGGTGACCCACTGTATCAAAGGCTGAAGAAAGGTCAAGCAAAATAAATAGGGAATAGTGGCCTTTAGATTTAGCATTAAGCAGATTGTTAGTAACTTTGGTGAGAGCTGTTTCCGTGGAGTGGTTAGGGTGGAAGCCAGACAGTAGATGATCAAAGAAGGAGTTGAAAGAAAAGTGATTAACCAGTTGAGCATAGATGTGTCGCTCAATCAGTTTAGATGCAAACGAGAGAAGAGAGACCGGCTGGTAACTGGATAGAGCAGAGGGATCAAGAGAAGGTTTCTTGAGAATAAGGGATACAATAGCATGTTTGAATGAGGAGGAAAAAGTATCCATGGACAGGGACAAGTTAAAAAGAGAAGTTAAGGCTGGTGTAAAGGAAGATGAGAAATGGGGAATTAGAAAGGAGGGAATGGGGTAAAAGGGGCAGGTGGTGAGTCGGGCCTTGGAGAGAAGGCTTAAAAGTCTGTGTTCTGTAATAGTGGAAAAGTTGGTTAGAACAGAGATGGACATGGAAGCTGGGGAGATGAGCCAGAGCATGCAGAAAAAACATTTCTTATATAACCATTTTTTCTGTGAAATAAGAGGCAATTTCATCAGCAGATAAACTGTGTAGGGGGAGGTGGTGGACAGAGCAAGGAGCTAAAAACTTTGAAAAGCTGTTTTGGATTGGGGGATTGTTTGGAAATAAGATAGGAGAAATAGGTTTGTTTGGCTGAAGACAAAGCGTTCCTGATCCGATGAGGAAGATTTTCGAAATGAAGAAATTCATTGGTCTTGTTGCTTTTTCGCCCTGATCTCTCAGCTACACGGGACTGCCTTTTCATCTTTTTAATTTCATCCGTTTACAAGTCTCCAAGATTGCTCCGGTTAGATTACATGAAGAACGGGAGGTAAGACTTGACTCCTTTACCGGACGTTCTTCAATGAATGTGAAAAATTGTTTGTCCAGAAAAAATAAACATACCCTTTAAAGTAACAGGTTTTAAAGGACAAGACATTAATAGATTGAAACATAATTTTTATTCAATTAATGAAAAGTTAACAAGTGTTTCTTGTGATATTGATCTTCTATATGGTGTGTTTTCAGTCATATTCAGTACAAATTTGTTAAATACCATATATATACACTCGAGTATAAACCGACCCGAGTATAATCCAAGGTACATAATTTTACCCGAAAAAAGGAGTAAAAGTGATTAACTCAAGCATAAACCGAGCGTAGAAAATATGACCTCTACTGCCTTCTTATTCTGTATTGTTTTGAGGCTTTAATTGCCCTTTAAATGGACAGCAGACTTCCCACACAGTAGTCCCATGCAGCAACAGCCAAATCCAGTATGGCTATTATTGTATGGGACTAATGTATGGGAATTCTGCTGTCCATTTAAAGAGCAACTAAAGCCTCAAAACAATACAGAATCAGAAAGGCAATCTTTTTAACAATAGATACCATCCTCCTGATTCTGTATTGTTTTGAGGCATTAGTTGCCCTTTAAATGGACAGTAATCCCATACAGTAACCCCCATTCCTTGGCACTCCAGATGTTTTGAAACTACAACTCCCAGCAACTAAAGCATGCTGGAAGTTATAGTTTCCAAACATCTGCAGTATTACTGCAAGTATTACTGACCCCCCCCCCCCCCCACACCCCCACCCCCCCCTCGCCCCCCAGTGTTAACCTTTCTTTGCAAATCCTTCTCCTACCTTGTCAGTAATCAGACGGCCGCTCACTACGCATCCTCTGCCGAGTAGTGACGTCAGTCGGAAGAGCAGAGGATGCGGAGCGAGCGGCCACTGGATTACTGACAAAGTAAGTGATTGACCCAAGTATAAACTGTGATTTGGTTTTCAGGCTGTGTTTAAAGCTTGAAAACCTTGGTTTATACTCGAGTATATATGGTAATAAAAAATAAATCAATTATCCAGCCTGAAAATATTAAATAAATATTAAGTTTATTTTATAAAACCTGACCTGACCAATGGATTAATTAAATTAAATGGATTTTAGAATGGATCTCAAATATTACACACCTTTTAAAAATTGCAATGAATAATAAGAAAAATCCAATAAACCAGGAATAATAATTTAACCCTTTACGTGCCACAGAACATATATATACGTTCTCCATAGAAAAGGCTATACGTTCTGTGGCTTCCCCTTTAAAAAAAAATATTGCAGGTGCTAGGGGCGATCGGGGGGCAGCATTCAGCCCCTCTAGCCCCCTCGATCCCCCACTGGTTTCATGAAAACACAATGGGGGTGGCAATTGCCAGTCACAGCTAATCAGAACAATATTGCCGGTAAGGGAGACCCCTGTGACACCACAGAACTTCCTCCTTCACTGGGGTCTTTCCTTAGACTGCTGCAATGCTGCCTGGTGGTCTAGTTGAGGTACTGCACTGCGATCTCCATTCAGATCACAGTGCAGTACAGGCTATTGTAAGCTGTTAGTGAATGACAGCTTACTATAGTATTTGTGAATGGAAATTAGAGTTCCATTCACAAATAGGATTTTTTCTAAGTCTTTTATACTTAGAGATCAGTTCTGATCACCTAATTATTGATCTTTGCCAATGAAAGAAAAATCACTTCCTGGATAAAAAATTTCCGGGAAGTTATTTTTCTGATCGGATTTCGACAAGTTTGTTATAATTTCCTAAGATGATCTGATGATAAGCTTTGGGAATGATAAAATTCTTAAAGTGATACACCCCCCCTTTTTTTGTTTTTTTACAATAAAGGTATAGTTAGCAAAAAAAAAAGTAAACACAGATTATTATCCCTCCTATTTCAAGGAAAACTAAGCCTATTTTATTAGGAAATTTTGTAGAGGTACCAAAAAATTGGGATTTTCCATTGTACATAATTGCCACAGATTATTGTACAAGTCATTCTGAATTGAGAAAGCCAGTTGGATGACTAGCGAAACGTCTTCAAGAACTAACTTCACGTCCAGTTGATTTAATTGAATACAACAGATATACCATGAATGAAAACCTTTGTTTGTGGGGGTATTTCTGAATTGCAGGGGTGTTTAGTGTAAAAAACTACAGACTGTTCAAATAGAAAGATGGCAATTTTTTTTTACCGTTACTGCTATTTGCCATTGGTCCCCCTTTTGGTTAGTTGGTAGCCATGTCTCTGAGTACAAATATGAATGTGGCATACCGTTTTATTCAGGTACATATATCTGGTACTGTTGTACTTGTGAGTATCAGAGCTTTTAGAAACTGTAAGATTTTTGTGCATAACCTTAAGATGGTTATAAATAAAAATAGGGAAAAGCTATGAAAATTTGCAAATTTTAATTTTTTACATACTTTACCCAAAAATCCAGTGAAATCTCCAGAAAAATTACACAATTCTGTTATCTTGTTGAAGTAAATACTGTGCTGAAAAAAAACAATTTAAAATAATTCTGATTTACTGGGGGGTTTCCTACTGTAAAATCAGTCTAAACCCAGTCAGAAAATATGATACTCTGATGGCACTGAAAGGGTTAATAGTTTGGTTGGAATGCATATGAACAGGCAACTGGGCTTGATAAGGAGAGAAAATAGGTAATGTACTGTAATTGAGGTCAACAACATGTGGTATTTGTTGGTTATACACAAATGGAAGAACATATACGTTGGACAGAGAATTTTTGTACAGATATATTGATAAAAATAATGTAAAATGTACATGATTTTGCATCCATAATAGCCTAGCAGTGGCAGAGAAAGAGCAGCATCGGAAATTGCATCAGTTTTCCTTTTTAGGCCTGGTACACAACCAGGACCCGATATTTCAGACAAACAGACTGCAAACTGATAAACCAATAATGCTGATATGTCAGCATGACCAATTCTGTGTTTCATTGAATAGAGCAGGATACTCTGAAATTGAGTCGGAAGTATGGCTGATAATTTGGGCCTATCAAACAAAATATTGTAATCAACAGGGACATTTTTTATATCCGTGGGTACCAGTCCTTAGGGTGTCGCCTTTAATAAGGTGGAGAGAATTTTATAAATTGCAGCTAAATCACATGAAAGATGAAAACAGCTCTCAAGTAAAAAAGGTCTAGGGTTATCTCAGCCAAGCAGAGGTTTGGTTGTAAGAGTTTCTTAATTGTCCTCTTCAGTAACTTGATCTACAGACCATTCTTGTACTTTCCCACTGGCAAATATTGCAAAGAAAATGGCTCCCGTAATATTAATAGCAGCAGCAATGTAGAACACAATTTGCCATTGTTCCACAGTTTTCTGTACATAAAGAAGAGACAGGTATGTCAGTTATAAATAATTTAAAAAATTGTGAAAGGGAATGTTTAAGTATAAACTTTTAATTTTGCTTGAAAAACTACAAGGAAAAAAAAAAAAGAACAAAAAGGAGAAGAAGAAGAAGCAACAGTAATTTGTCTCTTCAAGCCAAATTAAATATCAAAAGGTAAAGAGTTTTCCAGGTTGTGGTTTATGCCGATGTGTTAATAAAAGAACATGTAGAAAACAAAAAAAAAAAAAGCCCAAAAGCTTGTAATCACCCTTCTTGTACCTAGTATGTTGATTTCCTTGGAATGTTAATACTGGTAACAGTAAATTTTTCTTTATTGGATATCGGGTGGGTCAAAAATACTCAAAATGGACACTTTTAGGAAATGAAAGAGTCCATATATACTTCAAAACACCCATGGCAAATTCTAACAAATTATACACTGAAATGTTGTTCTCTTTTTATTTGTAAACACACTGAATTCTTAGAGAAAAAAAAAACAATACCCGATGTTGTTTTGGAAAAAATTGTTCCCGTAATCATCCAGAAAGGTTTTAAAGGGACGCAGAAAAAATGAATTTACCTCATCTTAATCTATAATTGAATACATGTACTTACTCTGAGGTGTGTGTTGCTGCATGTCTTCAATCCAGCACACATTTTGTTTAGGAGCAGTATCCCCCCTTCCTCTTTTAACCACTCCCACTTCCATCTGACCTGACCTTTTTCCCACAAACAAACTGTCAAACCTATTTCTAGTATTTTAACAACATGCCATGTTTACTCAATAAATGTTTGCCACAACAATGGTATTTAGGTGGTTCAGGATTAATTTAGGATCTGTTGACCAAATCTTTGCCTCATATAATTACAAAATGTCTTCCTTTATTGCAACTATTCTCATTTTCTGTCAGACAAACAGATTTTAAAGGACAATTATAATCAACTATAATCAACTCCCAAACGCTCCTTTTCGTCTTTCTTTCTACTGTACCCACTACTGGACTGCTTGGTCCTCACCACTGGGTTCTATCGCTGTCCTTCTTTTGGCCTCTTAGCTGACAGATCAAGGAAGGTGGAGAGGACCGGAACAGTGACGGCAACTTTAGGTAAGTAAAGCCTAGCAGTTAACTCCCTCATACAAAGTATGCCTTCTATATATCCATCCTCAGCAGATGCTAAATTTTTATGTTTAGAACTGTGAGATTGAAGCCACAATTATAGTTTTTTTCTTTAATGGCTGCTTTGAGCTTAAAGGGGGCAGGGAGGTTGGATTGATTATTCCTACCTCACAATATCATTTTGTTGAAGATCTACAGCTCTCAAGTAAAAAATGCTACACTAACAGTTTTCATTTGCCAGGTTAGTCCTGGACTATTCCAGTATTAAAGATAGTGCTGAATCCAGGAGGAAGACTGGCAGAATCAGTTTTCTTTGGGCTGATGCTCCTCACAGTAAGAATATTGGGAGTTAGGACTTACCAATCCTATATCCCTGTCCCATGTACTATTCAGGTTTTTTTTTAAATAAACTTTATGCACGATAGTTATCCTTTAACAATCTACCAAGCAGTCCATAACTGTCCCCCAAATGATTATTTTCAATTTTAAAATCAAATGCAGATTGTGATTTCCCAATCCCAACGAGATGGTTGGCTGGAAGACCCATATTAATCCTTCTATTGTAAATAAAATAAACGCCCCTCTTTTTAAACCAATTCTATAATTCAGTGAAATAGTGGCACTTGCTACTGATGAGAGTTTCTGAAACGCCATGATTTGCAGCTGCACTGTCTCCCCTCCCACCCCCCCCCTGCTAACCCCAATGTGCACGGATAGGTGCTGCATCGCAAAGCAGAGGGTGCATAGGAAGGCTTCTAAAGGTTAAACAGGAGTTTTTCTGAATTATATAATAGGTTTTAAAAGAGTACTTTTTTGAATTTTAGTGTCGCTTTAAATCACTGGAGTCAAATTTGTCTACTTGTGTTGATTTTAAAGGGGGCTGGTTGAAAAGTAATAAGAATTTAAATCATCACATTATATCTCATTTACAGGAACATAAATGATTTAACGCTCATGTATGAACAAATATTGTTTTGCTAAATCCTGACATTTAACTTACATCATGAGTTAGAGCTTTGGCAATAACAGGACCAACCATTCCAGGAATAGTGGCAAATGTATTTGTGATTCCAAGTAATAGCCCAGCATACCTAAATAATATAAATTATACAATGGTTATAGTTACAATTCAATTGTATACTGATTGAATGCTTTTTTGCAGTAGGGAAGGGATTAATCCAAACATATTTTTGCAGGGAATTTAAGTTAAAAACATTCAAGGAGATTCAATATAAGTTCTTATTGTTAAAAATGGTGCTAATTTTGGCCCAACCAATCAGATGTTAGCTTTCAAATGTTAAATAAGATCTGATTGGTTCAGGCACTATTAGCACTATTTTTAACAATAAGAACCTTTATAAATCTCCCTAATTATTTAAAAGATGACAGAAGGGTGAAAGAATCACCATACAGTTACACTGAAAGAAAAAGGCATAGAGTTAATGAAAATAAGGCGAAGTGACAAGAAAAAAGTATGTTATTGTTTAAATGTTGAAATGAACGAAAACTTTTTATCTATGAATTTGGTCCCTTTGAGATTAGTAAAAATGGGCACTGTAGTTGTGGGACATTGGATAAATGGCACAGGGTGCGCCCATACATATTGAATACTACAATTTATAGTCTGTATATATATTTACACACTCCTTGTCCATTTACACAGTTTTTCATATTTATGTTGTTAGTTTTCTACTATATTCATCCACTGTATTGTTAAAATATAAATATATACAAACTGCAATACTTACGGGGGTGCTATGTCCAGGTGGTTTATCCCGTAGCCAGGCATACTGAAGCCTCCAAGTGTAGTTGATAAAGTAAAGAACACAACAGCTAATTTATAATTACAGCCTGTATAACCAGCTGCCAGCAAAAAAGTAGCTGGTCCAAGCATTCCTGTACAAATGGAAAGAAGCACAAAGTTAAAATGACTTAAATGTAAGGTTTAGCTAAAAAATATTCAACACATATTATCCAATGTTTTCCTGCAGAGATTAGAATCTAGAGTGTGAAAACAGCAATACATTTTAGAATAATTCAATAATAAAAAAAGAATAACTGCCTGTGGTAATTATCTTTAGCTACCAATTACTGGGATTCTGCAGTTAGAGAACATCTTTTTGGTTGCTGCAGATTAATAATGCAACAATTAGTAACTTTTATTGCACCAGCCACAATACAAGAACCGTTTTAAGCTTCGTACACACATACGATCTTTGCCCGCTAGCCATACATGTGTCAGTTTGTTTTCAAACATTTTATTATTATTATGTATTTAAATGGTACCAACATCTTCTGTAGCAGTTCTAAACAAGTTAGACATACATGTTACATACATTGTAGTAGGTTGTCCATGTACCACTAGTGAAAGAACCACGTAAGTCCTTCTGCCTTATTTGGCAGATGGACTTACCGTTTCTCAAAATGAGAGCCAAATTCCATCTCTGACATTATGATAAGTTGGAAGTAGAAAGACCTTGACCAAAGCAGACACCCTAAGCCACAACTTTGCGGTGCGCGATCACTTACAAAATACCCTTAATGAATTATTGAACCTGAGGAAAAAAGAAACTAATGCCAGTTTACACATTAGCACTCTGTCATTGTACATCCGGAAAAAACTCATCCCTAGGGGACTATTGGATTAATTTGGCTCAGATGACGCTACATTCACAAAGAATTGGTACAACATATGCAACAAATGCAGCAAATATTTTATGCTCCTGACAATCGACTACCTCAGTACAAAACTTTCCAATATTAAAAAAGACATTTGGAGGACAGCATCATTGAAGTGCAAGGCAAAGACAGAGCTACCACAGAATTTGCAAAGGTTATCCAAATACTGAAAGATAATATACGCGAGAAGGAGACAAAAACAGGGGTGAAAGAGACCTCGAGTTGGACCAAGTCTATACCTGGCGGGAGGAGCAGGCCCACGAGAGACGAAGGAGAACTGGAGTATCGAAACAGGCAGTGGACATATAGCAGATCTGGACTGCTGGACCCGGAAGTGACGCTCCAGCACAAGGAAACCGGAAGACAGGTGGAGAGTTACAGGCAGCGTGTCAGCCATGGGACCGGACTGCCCTTTCCACAAACAGACGCTGGACCAGGTGACTGTACCCTATCTACTATTTCTTTTTTAGAGAGGGTCCAGGGGAAGCAGAGATTTGTACCCACTTATAACTGTGACTTTATTTCATGGCAAATTGAGTTTGAAAAATTTATTAGAAAGTTAAAACTTAAAATGCAGTTTGGAGAAGGTGTACAAAAGGGTACTGCTAAACCTCTTAAAAAAAACTCTAAATATGTACCTGACGTGCAGAGCACTGCATTATCTGCACCGTGTTTAAAGATCAGCAGGGGAATTCACCAAGGAGCGCTGCAGCCACGTAACGCTCCTTTCTCCCCTTAATGCTGCGCTAACCAATTTACGATTGGTCAGCGCGGTATAAAGTCTCCCAGAAGAGGCACTCGCACAGACGGCGCAAATCGATTTACCAGAGGCTGTGCGGGTCTTAGCGTGCGAATGAGATTCACCCAGAGCCACGCAGCCTCTGGTAAATCCCGTATGGGACATTTGCCCAGAGCATTTGCGGCTCTGGATGAATCTCCCTGCTAGTGTCTGCAGAAGCGTGTGAAATATAGGAGAAAGGTGCAATAAATTTAAAATATAACCTTACCCACAAGGAAAGAGGGGCACTTAGATCCCTCAAAAGTAATAGATGTATTACTACATATAGTACATCTACTAAACCGGCAGACAAAGGGGGAGCGGTCATAGTCATGGACACTGATATGCATTTTAGAGAGATATACAGACAATTAGCCATACCAGAACAATTTCGCAGACTAGAACACAATCCAATGTTGGAGTATAAGAAAACTATTAATCTAATAATATTGGAAGCATATCAAAACAACACTATTAGTGATACCAACAGAGAATACCTTACAGTGGACCACCCACGCACACCGGTAATTTACATGCTCCCAAAAATGCATAAATCTTTACACAATCCACCAGGCCGCCCTATAGTGTCTGGCATTGGTTCAGTCACAGAACCATAAGCCAAATTTATTCATCAATACTTATAACCCATAGTAAGTAAAATACCGACATGCCTTAAAGATACAAATTCACTATTAAACTAACAACTAACAGACCTGGTACTGCCTCTAACAGAATAACATCTCTGTAGCATAGACATTGAGAGCTTATATACGTCCATCCCACAACAGGAGGGGATAGAGATTATAGAGGAAGCACTTCTAGTAACGAATATACCACACACACACCAATAAACTTCAAACTGGATTGTTTTAATATCATTTTAACAAAAAATTACTTTAGTTTTGGCAACAATTATTTTTTGCAACTACAAGGAACATCAATGGGTGCAGCAATGGCACCTGCATTCGCCAATATTTTCCTAAACAGACTAGAGAAAAAAACTTTCTTGAATCAGAGTATAAAGAGAATATTGTGAAATATTCGCGTTATGTTGATGGCATTTTGATAATTTGGAAGGGCAAGATAGAGGAATTTGAAAGTATAGTTAGAAAAGCTAACCTAAAACACAGAATGATTAAATTTACATGGGAAACATCCTCTGAACACATACATTACCTGCATGTGGATATATCCATTATAGGTAACAAACTACACACTAAACTTTACCAAAAACTCACTGATGGAAGCTGCTTGGAAATAGTAGTTTGTTTCTATTTCCCAGGCATCATACGCGCCATAGCCAAGGGACAATACATGAGGGCAAGAAGGGTTTGCTCCACAGATGAGACCTACCTAGAAGCAAAAGAAATGTTGGACTCTTACTCTAACTAGAGGTTACAACAGAATTACCATTGAAAAGAAGGCCAGGACAGTAGAACAGTTTCCCAGGGAAGATTTTCTCAGAGTGAAACCAGATAAAAGAAAAAAAGCAAGTACTACCTTTGTTACCACTTATTCTAAACACAGCAAACAGGTCAATAATGTGATCTGCAAATATTGGTCCATTCTGACCAAGGATAGTGAACACCAAAAATTGTTCACACAGATTCCAATATTTTGTTACAAAAGAGGTAGAACAATCTAAGACATGTTATGTCCCTCTGAACTAAACAAGGGTGACCAAACTATCAAATCTACAACAAACAAATATGGTACATTCCCTTGCTTAGGGTGTGTGTGTGTGCTGCAGCTCCATTATCAAGGGAGACCGCATATACCAGTAAAATTAAAGGACAACTAAAGCCTCAGAAAAACACTGAACCAGAAGGCAGAAAACCTTGATATATAACCAGTAATCTGTATCTTACCTCTCATTTTGATACAGGTGCTGGGAAATTTACCTAAATAACATATGGTTTGTGCTTAACTTCACAGCATTCTAAAAATCACACAGTATGTTCTGTACATGCTCAGTTCTTAGCTATGGCAGAAACTTGTTACAGTTGGTCACACCCATTAATAATCTCTAGCCAATCCTTTTAGGCTGGGTACACATGGAGGGACTATTTGTCCCAATCATAGCGAGCACTCGGCCAGGACAAATGTCCGTTAATCGGTTGTGATTTTCTGACATGTCCGATCGTCAGTTTGTCCGGTCCGGACGGACGGTCTAGGTCAGTTGCCCCACACCAGGAGATTTTTTCGGCCTGGCCAACCGACTGAAAGTGCTGTGAATCGGTCATTCGGCCAAAAATAGCTTCTGGTGTGTACCCAGCCTTACAGGACAGGTAAAGCAAATTAGCATGTGAATGAGGTCAGGAGGTGTGAAACTGCACATGCACACAGATACTTTATCCACTTCTTAACAGGCTTACATTTATATCTGTTGTATTCAATTAGACCAACTGGACTTGAAGTTTAGTTCTTGAAGCCGTTTCGCTAGTCATCCGACTGGCTTTCTCAATTCAGAATGACTTGTACAAGAATCTGTGGCAATTATGTACCCTGGAAAATCCCAATTAGCATATCACAGCCAGGTGTTAAGGGCGTGATTGCATAGTGGCTAAGAGGTGTTATAGGAACACCCAAGGTAAGGTGTCAAAAAAGCATTGTACATGGCAGACAGTTGGTGTCGAACCTCCCCACCTCTATTTAGGCTTGGTTTCTTTATTTTCACATAAATTTCCCCCTTGACACCTCTCTTGAACCAGTCACGTTCCTTTGCCAATATGTTAACATTACAATCTATACCATGACCTGGATGAATGAGAACCTTCACAAGCAGGCTTAAATTTACTTTAATATAACTTACTGGATTGGGATTTTATAGCTTATTGGTGTTTTTTGGGGGGTTGTTTTTTTTAGATTCTGGAGTATAAAAATGTAGGTTTAGATCTCCTTTAAGGTATATCATCAATCAAACTGTAATACCTAAGGACTTGTATACCTATTGAAATGTCCATGTGGGTCAGACTGCAAGACCAGCTAAGGAATGAATTAAAGAACATATGGGCAATATAAGGAACTGAGGAAGGGGGTTGGACCCCCCGAAACGTTGTGTATCTGGCTTGTATGTTGAGCACTCAATAAATGAAAGCTTGCTATTAATCTCTACCTGAGTGTGCCTCCCTGCATATTCTATATTGATTTGATGCTTACCTGATGTGGAACAGGCCTCAGGGGGTGCACCTCACAATTTACCTGTTGGGAATCCACAATTTGCTGATATTTGAATATAAGTAACTACAGGTTTAACACAAATACAGATACCCCAGTGTCCCGCCACTTTAATACAATGGGCAATATCAGATGCAACAAGAATGGCAGATAATTGAATAAGTAGAATGTCACAGCAGAGGGGGAGATTTCAGGACAGCCCTATTACAAAGGGAATACAAATGAATTATGAAATTAAATACAATTCACCCTATGGGTATGAATGAACAGTGTAAAATCAAGTGTTTCTTGTAATATACTCAATTCCTCAGGTCTTGTTATGAATTCTAATTTTTTGACATGCATTCTCTCTACATATATAAATAGAACAACGTGCATATAGAATAAACAATTCTGAAAACTTCTGAGTAGTAATTATAGATGCAGGTTATCTTAGCACTATTTACAAGTTTACATGTTCCAATAGGCCACTAGATGGCAGTATGGGAATTTTTTTCCTATCAACTAGGAGAAGGCTGCAATAAAAAGAGGTATTTAAACATTTACAAGTAAAATCTAGGAAAGATACAAAAGCGATCAGAAAAGTGTTTTTTTTCTGCCCCTAGCAGGAAAAAAAAGTATTAGACTTACCTACTGTGTTAAATATTTTTCGAACAGTTTGAGTTGAAAAGTTTAACTTTTCTCTCATATAGTCTGCTATCACTCCTCCTATAGTCATAAAGAACCAGCATCCTAAATATGGCAAAGCAGACAGGAACCCATTCTGCAAAACAGTTAGAAAATCCTTATGTTACTGATACTGTGTAAATCAGTCAGAGCATTTTTATAGGCAGAATGGTTAGACATTACCAGTTTCACTGTACTGATTTTATTTAAAGTGTGCTTTTAATGGAAAAAAAACCCTGCATCTTCAGGTAAAAGGTACACAATATAAGGAATAATGCACTACTTACAGCATAAAGCTAGGTACACACAGTACCGATAAAGCCCCAATACCGTTGGATGCTTTATCGGTACTGTGTGTACCTTGCCCGCCGAATGTTGATCGCTCGTTCGGAAAAGAGTGATAATTTCCCTCGGCCACTGTAGACTCCCTATAGGGGAGTCTGCCACGGCCGAGGGAAACACACAGTCCCGAGCGTTCTCCTGTAGGATCTGCAAGATACTGTCTGTCATCTTTCAAAAATCTTTTAAGTGTGTACCCAGCTTAAGGGATAATGCACTACTTACAGCATAAGGGATAATGCACTAATAGCATTCACTGCTCACGTGCACTATATCTGCTCTTCACAAACACAACACTACACTATGGATCAAACACAAATGAACAACACAACCTTAAATCCATCATACATATCTGGTTTATATTTGCTCTCTTTCTCCTTGTTGCTGGGGATATATCTCATAATCCCGGCCCCTGTACTATCTCAGTTTCCTATTGTCCTCGTCCTACTCTCCCCTCTTCATAGTTTTGCACCCTCTAACCTTTTATCCGTTACTCTAATCACATTTTTATATATATCTGCTTTTCTCCTGTGCTTTGCTTAATGTTCTGTCCCTTTCTAACAATCCATTCTAAGAATTTTCACCTTCTTGCCCTTACTGAAATCTGTCTCTTCCAATATGACTATTGAGGCCTCGGTTTCTATAGGTCTCTGTCTCTCCCAAACACCT
>JAACNH010004064.1:0-25708 GCA_019447015.1 Hymenochirus boettgeri | reverse complement strand
TCAGTTATAATCAGTGTTTAGCTATGTCATCAGTTATAATCAGTGTTTAGCTATGTCATCAGTTCTAATCAGTTCTAAGCTATGTTGTCAGTTATAACCAGTGTACCCTAAATAATCAGTTCTAAGCTATGTTGTCAGTTATAACCAGTGTACCCTAAATACACATTATTGGTGCTATTGTGTATCTATATAAATATGGTGTGTTGTGCACTCTATTATGGCATCTTCAAAAAAGTGGATCTTCATGTAAACTCTGCGTTAAAAACATAATTTAAAGCAATCAAACCCCCCCCACACATACACACACACACACCACCACCCTAAATGCCAGTTTTAAATGATTAAAATCAACCCAGAAATAGACCTTCCTTTGTTCCCTTGGCCTCTGCTGCTGCGTCCGGGAAAGGAAGAGCCAAGTAAGCCAATCACAAATAAGGCTGCCGGTTAGTAAAGGGAGCCGAGGGAACGAGGTCCGGTAAGTCTGGGCTTATTTTAAACGCCGAGGGATCCCGAAGGGGGGAGGGTGGGAGCGAGGGAGACACGGAAGGGCAGGAAGCGGATTAAGCACAGACTCTACTCTTCAGTTCCCTGGACTTTCAGAAGGACTGCAGGAGAACCATATGGAGCAGAGGAGAAAGGTAAGGATTTTTTAACATAACACAGTGGGGTCACCTGTAACCACAACGGCTATATTTACCAGTTTATTACATGTATTTGTAACCGGATATTTAATTATAATTTCTATTCCTTTCTGGCAAAGGTCTCTGTCTCCTCACTTTGCTGAATGAGCTTTTTATAAGTGTGACCATGTGCAGTGGAGGCAGCAGGTGGAAAAACAGCCAATCATTGTTGGAATGTAATCACAGCCTTGATTGACTGTATTGACCTAACACGGTACCGCCGCGGATTTATCCCGTTCGCGAACGGCGGATTTTTCCAGATTTTCCGCCTTCCGAACTTCCGAACTGCGGATTTCTCGTATCTTCGAGGATTTTTTTTACTTTAATGGGCTCCGCTTGCGGATTTTAGAATTATCGAATTTTTCCGAAAATTCGCGGATCCTCCAGCGGACCAGATTTTGCGAAGTTCGGACATCTCAAGTAAAAAGGTATCATCTGATTGGTTGCTGTAAATTAACCGCTCAAGCTGTTTGCCCCTGATAAGGGACGCGTCTTAGGTTAGTTACGAAATGGTTGGTTTCGAAAATCCTCAGATCCAACGGGAATTTTGGAACTTCAAATGCTCAAAAGCTGCAGTGGAAAATTTGAAAAGCGAGATCGAAAAATCATGGTGGAAGTCAAAATACGCTGTCGAAAAATTTTAAAAAATTGACCGAAACATTGAAAATTGGGACAAAAATCAAATGGGTTTGAATCGGATTTACGGAAATTCCACGTAACAGCCGGTGGAATGAGAATCGCAAGTTTCCTTCATCTCGACTGCCTGACATGTAACGTGATTCTCCCGAGAAGCGGCAGTTTTTCCGCTGGCGAAATCACCGGCTATTACAGGTCATTTATGATGTTGTTGCAGTTACGATGTTGGTGTTTGGTAGCCGAAATTTTCACGCAAATTACTGAATTTTCGTGGTTTTGTTGACACTATGTTTGTTCTTTCTTGGTTATTTCTAGTTACAGGCGATTGAGACCAGATTCCTACACAAATGCTTGAAACTGAATTAGCTCTTTCAGCAAATGGCAAAAGCCAAAATAGTATTTATCTCTCTCCCTATAACACACACACACTATTCTTCCTTTGTGTGATTTTGTCTCCCATCATTTACCCCGGTGCTTTGGTTACAGGGAACATGAAGGGTCTATGAACTTCTGCCAAGTATTTCAAGTAAAGTCTCTTGGTTTTCTATCAGGCTTCCTTCTTGGCAAACCATCTTTCCATGTTGAACGTATTGCGAATATAAGAAATGACTCGTGCCGTTATATTTACTGTGATGTAGATTTAAACTGAACCTACAGATTCCCAGGCTATTAGGCACTGGAGCTGCTCTGGATTCTTAAGGTGTTTGATGAAATATGGCAGGTGAAGAGATGGTGGAATCTCGTTTATGGTGGGTTCGAACTCTTATACAATATGGGTAGAGAGGGTCGAGCAATGAGAGTCTTCACCAAGCAAATCTCCCTTGCACATTCGCGCACGTGGTTAAATTCCAAACGGGATTTACCTGCAATGTGATTTTAACGGCAACTTTAATCCAGCATTAAAATCACGCGCTAAAAGTAGATATTGAATCGTGAGCGCCAGATGTGCGGTTTACTTCTGGTAACCCTCACATCCGGTGCTAATATGGTGTTAAAGTCGTACTCCATAATATTGCCCAGCGGCTCTGGGTAAATGAGCCCCACTATATCTACATGTAGGCAGAGCATTGACCAAGTACAAAACCACTATATACCATTGTATACATCTAACCACTACTAGACTAGAGCGCCAAAGTATCCTGTGAAAGCACTCGTGGTATTACCCCAGTGGTACAGTAAATGCTGGACTATATACCATTGTATACATCTAACCACTACTAGACTAGAGCGCCACAGTATCCTGTGCCAGCACTCGTGGTATTACCCCAGTGTTACAGTAAATACAGGACTATATACCATTGTATACATCTAACCACTACTAGACTAGAGCGCCACAGTATCCTGTGCCAGCACTCGTGGTATTACCCAGTGTACAGTAAATCAGGACTATATACCATTGTATACATCTAACCACTACTAGACTAGAGCGCCACAGTATCCGTGCCAGCACTGTGTATTACCCCAGTGTTACAGTAAATACAGGACTATATACCATTGTATACATCTAACCACTACTAGACTAGAGCCCACAGTATCCTGTGCCAGCACTCGTGGTATTACCCAGTGGTACAGTAAATACAGGACATAATACCATTGTATACATCTAACCCCACTACTAGACTAGAGGCCACGTATCCTGTGCCAGCACTCGTGTATTACCCCATTGTACAGTAAATACAGGACTATATACCATTGTATACATCTAACCACTACTAGACTAGAGCGCCAAAGTATCCTTGACAGCACTCGTGGTATTACCCCAGTGGTACAGTAAATCGGACTATATACCATGTATACATCTAACCACTACTAGACTAGAGCGCCACAGTATCCTGTGCCAGCACTCTTGGTATTACCCCAGTGTTACAGTAAATACAGGACTATATACCATTGTATACATCTAACCACCACTACTAGAGCGCCACAGTATCCTGTGCCAGCACTCGTGGTATTACCCAGTGTTACAGTAAATACAGGACTATACTCATTGTATACACAACCACTACTAGACTAGAGCGCCACAGTATCCTGTGCCAGCACTCGTGGTATTACCCCAGTGTTACAGTAATTACAGGACTATATACCATTGTATACATCTACACAACTAGACTAAGCGCCACAGTATCCTGTGACAGCACTCGTGGTATTACCCAGTGTTACAGTAAATACAGGACTATATACCATTGTATACATCTAACCACACTAGACTAGAGCGCCACAGTTATCCTGTGCCAGCACTCGTGGTATTACCCCAGTGTTACAGTAAATAAGGACTAATACCATTGTTAACATCTAACCACAACTAGACTAGAGCGCCACAGTATCCTGTGCCAGCACTCGTGGTATTACCCCAGTGTTACAGTAAATACAGGACTATATACATTGTATACATCTAACCACCACTAGACTAGAGTGCCACAGTATCCTGTGCCAGCACTCGTGGTATTACCCCAGTGTTACAGTAAATACAGGACTATATACCATTGTATACATCTAACCACTACTAGACTAGAGTGCCACAGTATCCTGTGCCAGCACTCGTGGTATTACCCCAGTGCTACAGTAAATACAGGACTATATACCATTGTATACATCTAACCACACACTAGACTAGAGCCTCCACAGTATCCTGTGCCAGCACTCGTGGTATTACCCCATGTTACAGTAAATACAGGCTATATACATTGTATACATCTAACCACAACTAGACTAGAGCGCCACAGTATCCTGTGCCAGCACTCGTGGTATTACCCCAGTTACAGTAAATACAGGACTATATACCATTGTATAACATCTACACTAGTACTAGAGCGCCACAGTATCCTGTGCCAGCACTCGTGGTATTACCCCAGTGTTACAGTAAATACAGGACTATATACCATTGTATACATCTAACCACTACTAGACAAGAGCGCCACAGTATCCTGTGCCAGCACTGTGGTATTCCCCAGTGTTACAGTAAAATCATAAATAATACCATTGTATACATCTAACCACACAAGACTAGAGCGCCACAGTATCCTGTGCCAGCACTCGTGGTATTACCCAAGTGTACAGTAAATAGGACTATATACATTGTATACATCTAACCACTACTAGACTAGAGCGCCACAGTATCCTGTGCCAGCACTCGTGGTATTACCCCACGTGTTTACAGTAAATACAGGACTATATACCATTGTATACATCTAACCCCTACTAGATAGCGCCACACGTATCCTGTGCCAGCACTCGTGGGTATTACCCCAGTGTTACAGTAAATACAGGACTATATACCATTGTATACATCTAACCACACTAGACTAGAGCGCCACAGTATCCTGTGCCAGCACTCGTGGTATCACCCAGTGTTACAGTAAATACAGGACTATATACCATTGTATACATCTAACCACCTAGACTAGAGGCCACAGTATCCTGTGCCAGCACTCGTTGTTTACCCCAGTGTTACGTAAATACAGGACTATATACCATTGTATAATCTAACCACTACTAGACTAGAGCGCCACCATACCTGTGCCAGCTCGTGGTATTACCACCAGTGTTACAGTAAATACAGGACTATATACCATTGTATACATCTAACCACACTAGACTAGAGGCCACAGTATCCGTGGCCAGCACTCGTGGTATTACCCACAGTGTTACAGTAAATCGACTATATACCATTGTATACATCTAACCACTACTAGACTAGAGCGCCACAGTTATCCTGTGCCAGCACTCGTGGTATTACCCCAGTGTTACAGTAAATACAGACTATATACCATTGTATACATCAACCACTACTAGATTAGAGCGCCACAGTATCCTGTGCCAGCACTCGTGGTATTACCCCAGTGTTACAGTAAATACAGGACTATATACCATTGTATACATCTAACCACTACTAGACTAGAGCGCCACAGTATCCTGTGCCAGCACTCGTGTATTACCCCAGTGTTACAGTAAATACAGGACTAATACCATTGTATACATCTAACCACTACTAGACTAGACGCCACAGTATCCTGTGCCAGCACTCGTGGTATTACCCCAGTGTTACAGTAAATACAGGAATATATACCATGTGATACACTAACCACTACAGACTAGAGCGCCACAGTATCCTGTGCCAGCACTCGTGGTATTACCCCAGTGTACAGTAAATACAGGACATTATACCATTGTATACATCTAACCACACTAGACTAGAGCGCCACAGTATCCTGTGCCAGCACTCGTGGTATTACCCCAGTGACAGTAAATACAGGACTATATACCATTGTATACTCTAACCACACTAGACTAGAGCGCCACAGTATCCTGGCCAGCACTCGTGGTATTACCCCAGTGTTACAGTAAATACAGGAATAATACCATTGTATACATACTAACCACTACTAGACTAGAGCGCCACAGTATCCTGTGCCAGCACTCGTGGTATTACCCCCAGTGTAACAGTAAATACAGGAATATACCATTGTATACATCTAACCACACTAGACTAGAGCGCCACGTATCCTGTGCCACACTCGTGGTATTACCCCAGTGTTACAGTAATACAGGACTAATACCATTGTATACATCTAACCACTACTAGAGCGCCACAGTATCCTGTGCCAGCACTCGTGGTATTACCCCAGTGTTACAGTAAATACAGGACATATACCATTGTATACATCTAACCACCCTAGACTAGAGCGCCACAGTATCCTGTGCCAGCACTCGTGGTATTACCCCAGTGTTACAGTAAATCAGGACTATATACCATTGTAATACATCTAACCACCACTAGACTAGAGCGCCACAGTATCCGTGCCAGCACTCGTGGTATTACCCCAGTGTTACAGTAAATACAGGACTATATACCATTGTATACATCTAACACTACTAACTATAGAGCGCCACAGTATCCTTGCCAGCACTCGTGGTATTACCCCGTGTTACAGTAAATACAGGACTATATACCATTTTATACATCTAACCACCACTATAGCAAGCGCCACAGTATCCTGTGCCAGCACTCGTGGTATTACCCAGTGTTCAGTAATACAGGACTATATACCATGTATACATCTAACCACTACTAGACTGAGGGCCACAGTATCCGTGCCAGCACTCGTGGTATTACCCCAGTGTTACAGTAAATACAGGACTATATACCATTGTATACATCTAACACTACTAGACTAGAGCGCCACAGTATCCTGTGCCAGCACTCGTGGTATTACCCAGTGTTACAGTAAATACAGGACTATATACCATTGTATACATCTAACCACACTAGACTAGAGGCCACAGTATCCTGTGCCAGCACTCGTGGTATTACCCCAGTGTTACAGTAAATACAGGACTATAACCATTGTATACATCTAAACACTACTAGACTAGAGCGCCACAGTATCCGTGCCAGCACTCGTGGTATTACCCCAGTGTACAGTAAATACAGGACTATATACCATTGTATACATCTAACCACCTAGACTAGAGCGCCAAAGTATCCTGTGCCAGCACTCGTGGTATACCCCAGTGTTAGCAAATACAGGACTATATACCATTGTATACATCTAACCACCACTAGACTAGAGCGCCCACAGTATCCTGTGCCAACTCTGGTATTCCCCAGTGTTACAGTAATCAGGACTATATACCATTGTATACATCTAACACCACACTAGACTAGAGCGCCACAGTATCCTGTGCCAGCACTCGTGGTATTACCCCAGTGTTCAGTAAATACAGGACTATATACCATTGTATACATCTAACCACCACTAGACTAGAGCGCCACAGTATCCTGTGCCAGCACTCGTGGTATTCCCCAGTGTTACAGTAAATACAGGACTATATACCATTGTATACATCTAACCACAACTAGACTAGAGCGCACAGTATCCTGTGCCAGCACTCGTGGTATTACCCAGTGTTACAGTAAATACAGGACTATATACCATTGTATAATCTAACCACTACTAGACTAGAGCGCCACAGTATCCTGTGCCAGCACTCGTGGTATTACCCCAGTGTTACAGTAATACAGGACTATATACCATGTATACATCAACCACTACTAGACTAGAGCGCCACAGTATCCTGTGCCAGCACTCGTGGTATTACCCCAGTGTTACAGTAAATACAGGACTATATACCATTGTATACATCTAACCACTACTAGACTAGAGCGCCACAGTATCCTGTGCCAGCACTCGTGGTATTACCCCAGTGTTAAGTAAATACAGGACTATATACCATTGTATACATCTAACCACCACTAGACTAGAGCGCCACAGTATCCTGTGCAGCACTCGTGGTATTACCCCAGTGTTACAGTAAATACAGGACTATATACCATTGTATACATCTAACCACCACTAGACTAGAGCGCACAGTATCCTGTGCCAGCACTCGTGGTATTACCCCAGTGTTACAGTAAAACAGGACTATATACCATGTATACTCAACCACTACTAGACTAGAGCGCCACAGTATCCTGTGCCAGCACTCGTGGTATTACCCCAGTGTTACAGTAAATACAGGACTTATACCACTGTATACACTAACCACTACTAGACTAGAGCGCCACAGTATCCTGTGCACACTCGTGGTATTACCCCAGTGTTACAGTAAATACAGGTATATACCATTGTATACATCTAACACTACAGACTAGAGCGCCACAGTATCCTGTGCCAGCACTCGTGGTATTAGCCCCAGTGTTACAGTAAATACAGGACTATATACCACTGTATACATCTAACCAACACTAGACTAGAGCGCCACTTATCCTGTGCCAGCACTCGTGGTATTACCCCAGTGTACAGTAATACAGGACTATATACCATTGTATACATCTAACACACCACTAGACTAGAGCGCCACAGTATCCTGTGCCAGCACTCGTGGTATTACCCCAGTGTTACATAAATACAGGACTATATACCATTGTATACATCTAACCACTACTAGACTAGAGCGCCACAGTATCCTGTGCCAGCACTCGTGGTATTACCCCAGTGTACAGTAAATACAGGACTATATACCATTGTATACATGACATTAACCACTACTAGACTAGAGCGCCACAGTATCCTGTGCCAGCACTCGTGGTATTACCCCAGTGTATCAGTATACAGGACTATATACCATGTATACATCTAACCACCACTAGACTAGAGCGCCACAGTATCCTGTGCCAGCACTCGTGGTATTACCCCAGTGTACAGTAAATACAGGACTATAACCATTGTACTATCTAACCACTCTAGACTAGAGGCGCCACAGTATCCTTTGCCAGCACTCGTGGTATTACCCCAGTGTTACAGTAATACAGGATATATACCATTGTATACATCTAACCACAACTAGACTAGAGCGCTACAGTATCCTGTGCCAGCACTCGTGTATTACCCATTGTACGTAATACACGGACTATATACCATTGTATACATCTAACCACTACTAGACTAGAGCGCCACAGTATCCTGTGCCAGCACTGTGGTATTACCCAGTGTTACAGTAAATACAGGACTATATACCATTGTATACATCTAACCACTACTAGACTAGAGCGCCACAGTATCCTGTGCCAGCACTCGTGGTATTACCCCAGTGTTACAGTAAATACAGGACTATATACCATTGTATACATCTAACCACTACTAGACTAGAGCGCCACAGTATCCTGTGCCAGCACTCGTGGTATTAACCCAGTGTTACAGTAAATACAGGACTATATATACCATGTATACATCTAACCACCACTAGACTAGAGCGCCACAGTATCCTGTGCCAGCACTCGTGGTATTACCCCAGTGTTACAGTAAATACAGACTATATACCATTGTATACATCTAACCACCACTAGACTAGAGCGCCACAGTATCCTGTGCCAGCACTCGTGGTTATTACCCAGTGTTACAGTAAATACAGGACTATATACCATTGTATACACTAACCACACTAGACTAGAGCGCCACAGTATCCTGTGCCAGCACTCGTGGTATTACCCCAGTGTTACAGTAAATACAGGACTATATACCATGTATACATCTAACCACCACTAGACTAGAGCGCCACAGTATCCTGTGCCAGCACTCGTGGTATTACCCCAGTGTGTACAGTAAATACAGGACTATATACATTGTATCATTAACCACCACTAGACTAGAGCGCCACAGTATCCTGTGCCAGCACTCGTGGTATTACCCCAGTGTTACAGTAAATACAGGACTATACCATTGTATACATCTAACCACTACTGACTAGAGCGCCACAGTATCCGTGCGCACTCGTGGTATTACCCCAGTGTTACAGTAAATACAGGACTATATACCATGTATACATCTAACCAATACTAGACAGAGCGCCACAGTATCCTGTGCAGCACTCGTGGTATTACCCCAGTGTTACAGTAAATACAGGACTATATACCATGTATACATCTAACCACACTAGACTAGAGCGCCACAGTATCCTGTGCCAGCACTCGTGGTATTACCCCAGTGTTACAGTAAATACAGGACATATACCATTGTATACATTAACCACTACTAGACATAGAGCGCCACAGTATCCTGTGCCAGCACTCGTGGTATTACCCCAGTGTTACAGTAAATACAGGAATATTTACCATTGTATACATCTAACCACCACTAGACTAGAGCGCCACAGTATCCTGTGCCAGCACTGTGGTATTAACCCAGTGTTACAGTAAATACAGGACTTATACCATGTATACATCTAACCACCACTAGACTAGAGCGCCACAGTATCCTTGCCAGCACTCGTGGTATTAACCCAGTGTACAGTAAATACAGGACTATATACCATGTATACATCTAACACATACTAGACTAGAGCGCCACAGTATCTTGCAGCACTCGTGGTATTACCCCAGTGTTACAGTAATACAGGACTAATACCATTGTATACAATCTAACCACTACTAGACTAGAGCGCCACAGTATCCTGTGCCAGCAATCGTGGTATTAACCCAGTGTTACAGTAAATACAGGACTATATACCATTGTATACATCTAACCACCACTAGACTAGAGCGCCACAGTATCCTGTGCCAGACTCGTGGTATTACCCAGTGGTACAGTAAATACAGGACTATATACCATTGTATACATCTAACCACATAGACTAGAGCGCCAGTATCCTGTGCCAGCATCGTGGTATTACCCCAGTGTTACAGTAAATACAGGACTATATACCATTGTATACATCAACCACTACTAGACTAGAGCGCCACAGTATCCTGTGCCAGCACTGTGGTATTCCCCAGTGTTACAGTAAATACAGGAATATACCATTGGATACACTAACCACTACTAGACTAGAGCGCCACAGTATCCTGTGCCAGCACTCGTGGTATTACCCCAGTGTTACAGTAAATACAGGACTATATACCATTGTATACATCTAACCACTACTAGACTAGAGCGCCACAGTATCCTGTGCCAGCACTCGTGGTATACCCAGTTTACAGTAAATACAGGACTATATACCATTGTATACATCTAACACCACTACTAGACTAGAGCGCCACAGTATCTGTGCCAGCACTCGTGGTATTACCCAGTGGTACAGTAAATACAGGACTATATACCATGTATACATCTAACCAACTAGACTAGAGGCCCCAGTATCCTGTGCCAGCACTCGTGGTATTACCCCAGTGTACAGTAAATACAGGACTATATACCATTGTATACATCTAACCACACTAGACTAGAGCGCCACAGTATCCTGTGCCAGCACTCGTGGTATTACCCCAGTGTTACAGTTAATACAGGACTATATACCATTTATACATCTAACCACTACTAGACTAGAGCGCCCCAGTATCCTGTGCCAGCACTCGTGGTATTACCCCAGTGTTACAGTAATACAGGACTATATACCATTGTATACATCTAACCACTACTAGACTAGAGCGCCACAGTATCCTGTGCCAGCACTCGTGGTATTACCCAGTGGTACAGTAAATACAGGACTATACCATTGTATACATCTAACCACACTAGACTAGAGCGCCACAAGATCCTGTGCCAGCACTCGTGGTATTACCCCAGTGTTACAGTAAATACAGGACTAAATACCATTGTATACATCTAACCACTACTAGACTAGAGCGCCACAGTATCCTGTGCCCGCACTCGTGGTATTACCCCAGTGTTACAGTAAATACAGGACTATAACCATTGTATACATCTAACCACTACTAGACTAGAGCGCACAGTATCCTGTGCCAGCACTCGTGGTATTACCCCAGTGTTACAGTAAATACAGGACTATATACCATGTATACATCTAACCACACACAGACTAGAGCGCCACAGTATCCTGTGCCAGCACTCGTGGTATTACCCCAGTTACAGTAAATACAGGATCATATACCATTGGATACATTAACCACTACTAGACTAGAGCGCCACAGTATCCGTGCCAGCACTCGTGGTATTACCCCAGTGTTACAGTAAATACAGGACTATATATCCATTGTATACATCTAACCACTACTAGACAGAGCGCCACAGTATCTGTGCCAGCACTCGTGGTATTAACCCAGTGTTACAGTAAATACAGGACTATATACCATTGTATACATCTAACCACCACTAGACTAGAGCGCCACAGTATCCTGTGCCAGCACTCGTGGTATACCCCAGTGTTACAGTAAATACAGGACTATATACCATTGTATAAATCTAACCACACTAGACTAGAGCGCCACAGGATCCTGTGCCAGCACTCGTGGTATTACCCCAGTGTTACAGTAAATACAGGACTATATACCATTGTATACATCTAACCATACTAGCTAGAGCGCCACAGTATCCTGTGCCAGCACTCGTGGGATTACCCCAGTGTTACGTAAATACAGGACTAATACCATTGTATACATCTAACCAAACTAGACTAGAGCGCCACAGTATCCTGTGCCAGCACTCGTGGTATTACCCCAGTGTTACAGTAAATACAGGATATATACCATTGTATACATCTAACCACTACTAGACTAGAGCGCACAGTATCCTGTGCCAGCCTCGTGGTATTACCCCAGTGTTACAGTAATACAGGACTATATACCATGTATACATCTAAACCACTACTAGACTAGAGCGCCACAGTATCCTGTGCCAGCACTCGTGGTATTACCCCAGTGTTACAGTAAATACAGGACTATATACCATTGTATACATCTAACCACCACTAGACTAGAGCGCCACAGTATCCTGTGCCAGCACTCGTGGTATTACCCCAGTGGTACAGTAAATACAGGACTATATACCATTGTATACATCTAACCACCACTAGACTAGAGCGCCACAGTATCCTGTGCCAGCACTCGTGGTATTACCCCAGTGTTACAGTAAATACAGGACTATATACCATTGTATACATCTAACCACTACTAGACTAGAGCGCCACAGTATCCTGTGCCAGCACTCGTGGTATTACCCCAGTGTTACAGTAAATACAGGACTATATACCATTGTATACATCTAACCACACTAGACTAGAGCGCCACAGTATCCTGTGCCAGCACTCGTGGTATACCCCAGTGTTCAGTAAATACAGGACTATATACCAATGTATACATCTACCACTACTAGACTAGAGCGCACAGTATCCTGTGCCAGCACTCGTGGTATTACCCCAGTGTTACAGTAAAACAAGGACTATATACCATGTATACATCTAACACAACTAGACTAGAGCGCCACAGTATCCTGTGCCAGCAATCGTGGTATTACCCCAGTGTTACAGTAAATACAGGACTATATACCATTGTATACATCTAACCACTACTAGACTAGAGCGCCACAGTATCCTGTGCCAGCATCGTGGTATTACCCCAGTGTTACAGTAATACAGGACTATATACCATTGTATACATCTAACCACTACTAGACTAGAGCGCCACAATCTGTGCCAGCACTCGTGGTATTAACCAGTGTTACAGTAAATACAGGATATATACCATTGTATACATCTAACCACCACTAGACTAGAGCGCCACAGTATCCTGTGCCAGCACTCGTGGTATTACCCCAGTGTTACAGTAAATACAGGACTATATACCATTGTATACATCTAACCACCACTAGACTAGAGCGCCACAGTATCCTGTGCCAGCACTCGTGGTATTACCCCAGTTTACAGTAAATACAGGACTATATACCATTGTATACATCTAACCACTACTAGCTAGAGCGCCACAGTATCCTGTGCCAGCACTCGTGGTATACCCCAGTGTTACAGTAAATACAGGACTATATACCATGTTGATAATCTAACACCACTAGACTAGAGCCCAGTATCCTGTGCCAGCATCGTGGTATTACCCCAGTGTTACAGTAAATACAGGACTATATACCTTGTATACATCTAACCACTACTAGACTAGAGCGCCACAGTATCCTGTGCCAGCCTCGTGGTATTACCCCAGTGTTACAGTAAATACAGGACTATATACCATTGTATACATCTAACCACTACTAGACTAGAGCGCCCCAGTATCCTGTGCAGCACTCGTGGTATTACCCCAGTGTTACAGTAAATACAGGACTATATACCATTGTATACATTAACCACACTAGACTAGAGCGCCACAGTATCCTGTGCCAGCACTCGTGGTATTACCCCAGTGTTAAGTAAATACAGGACTATATACCATTGTATACATCTAACCACACTAGACTAGAGCGCCACAGTATCCTGTGCCAGCACTCGTGGGATACCCCAGTGTTACAGTAAATACAGGACTATATACCATTGTATACATCTAACCCACTAGACTAGAGCGCCACAGTATCCTGTGCCAGCACTCGTGTGGTTACCCAGTGTTACAGTAAATACAGGACTAATACCATTGTATACATCTAACCCACTACTAGACTAGAGCGCCACAGATTCCGTGCCAGCACTCGTGGTATTACCCCAGTGTACAGTAAATACAGGACTATATACCATTGTATACATCTAACCACCATAGACTAGAGGCCACAGTATCCTGTGCCAGCACTCGTGGTATTACCCCAGTGTACAGTAAATACAGGACTATATACCATTGTATACATCTAACCACCACTAGACTAGAGCGCCACAGTATCCTGTGCCAGCACTGTGGTATACCCCAGTGTACAGTAAATACAGGACATATACCATGTGATACATCTTACCACACTAGACTAGAGCGCCACAGTATCCTGTGCCAGCACTCGTGGTATACCCCAGTGTTACAGTAAATACAGGACTATATACCATTGTATACATCTAACCACCACTAGACTAGAGCGCCACAGTATCCTGTGCCAGCACTCGTGGTATTACCCCAGTGTTACAGTAAATACAGGACTATATACCCATGTATACATCTAACCACTACTAGACTAGAGCGCCACAGTATCCTGTGCCAGCACTCGTGGTATTACCCCGTTGTACAGTAAATACAGGACTATATACCATTGTATAAATCTAACCACCACTAGACTAGAGCGCCACAGTATCCTGTGCCAGCACTCGTGGTATTACCCCAGTGGTTACAGTAAATACAGGACATATACATTGTATACATCTAACCACTACTAGACTAGAGGCACCAGTATCGTGCCAGCACTCGTGGTATTACCCCAGTGTTACAGTAAATACAGGACTATATACCATTGTATACATCTAACCACCACTAGACTAGAGCGCCACAGTATCCGTGCCAGCACTCGTGGTATTACCCCAGTGTTACAGTAAATACAGGACTATATACCTGTATACATCTAACCACTACTAGACTAGAGCGCCACAGTATCCTGTGCCAGCACTCGTGGTATTACCCAGTGTTACAGATAAATACAGGACTATATACCATTGTATACATCTAACCACTAATAGACTAGAGGCCACAGTATCCTGTGCCAGCACTCGTGGTATTACCCCAGTGTTACAGTAAATACAGGACTATATACCATTGTATCAATCTAACCACCACTAGACTAGAGCGCCACAGTATCCTGTGCCAGCAATCGTGGTATTACCCCAGTGTTACAGTAAATACAGGACTATATACCATTGTATACATCTAACCATACTAGACTAGAGCGCCACAGTATCCTGTGCCAGCACTCGTGGTATTAACCCAGTGTTACAGTAAATACAGGACTATATACCATTGTATACATCTAACCACTACTAGACTAGAGTGCCACAGTATCCTGTGCCAGCACTCGTGGTATTACCCCAGTGTTACAGTAAATACAGGACTATATACCATTGTATACATCTAACCACCACTAGACTAGAGCGCTACAGTATCCTGTGCCAGCACTCGTGGTATTACCCCAGTGTTACAGTAAATACAGGACTATATACCATTGTATACATCTAACCACTACTAGACTAGAGCGCCACAGTATCCTGTGCCAGCACTCGTGGTATTACCCCAGTGTTACAGTAAATACAGGACTATATACCATTGTATACATCTAACCACTACTAGACTAGAGCGCCACAGTATCCTGTGCCAGCACTCGTGGTATTACCCCAGTGTTACAGTAAATACAGGACTATATACCATTGTATACATCTAACCACACTAGACTAGAGCGCCACAGTATCTCTGTGCCAGCACTCGTGGTATTACCCCAGTGTACAGTAAATACAGGATATAACCATTGTATACATCTAACCACACTAGACTAGAGGCCACAGTATCCTGTGCCAGCACTCGTGGTATACCCCAGTGTACAGTAAATACAGGACTATATACCATTGTATACATCTAACCACCACTAGACTAGAGGCCACAGTATCCTGTGCCAGCACTCGTGGTATTACCCCAGTGTACAGTAAATAAAGGACTATATACCATTGTAACATCTAACCACACTAGACTAGAGCGCCCAGTATCTGTGCCAGCACTCGTGGTATTACCCCAGTGTTACAGTAAATAAGGACTATATCCATTGTATACATCTAACCACTACTAGACTAGAGCGCCACAGTATCCTGTGCCAGCACTCGTGGTATTACCCAGTGTTAGTAATACAGGAATATACCATGTATACACTACCACTACTAGACTAGAAGCGCAACAGTATCCGTTGCGCACTCGTGGTGTATTACCCCAGTGTTACAGTAAATACAGGACTATATACCATTGTATACATCTAACCACCACTAGACTAGAGTGCCACAGTATCCCGTGCCAGCACTCGTGGTATTACCCCAGTGTTACAGTAAATACAGGACTATATAGCATTGTATACATCTAACCACTACTAGACTAGAGTGCCAAAGTATCCTGTGCCAGCACTCGTGGTATTACCCCAGTGTTACAGTAAATACAGGACTATATACCATTGTATACATCTAACCACTACTAGACTAGAGTGCCACCGTAATCACGTGCCAGCACTCGGTATTAACCCCATTGCTACAGTAATACAGACTATAATACCATTGTATACATCTAACCACTATCTGTATAGACGCCTCAAGTTCCTTGACCAGCACTCCGTGGTATTCCCCAGTGGTACAGTAAATGCTAGGACTCTATACCAGTTGTATACATCTAACCACTACTAGACTAGAGCTGCCAAGTAATCCCTTGCCAGCACTCTTGGTATTAACCCAGTGTTACAAGTAAATACAGGACTATATACCATTTGATACATCTTAACCCCTACTACTAGAAGCGCCACAGTATCCTGTTGCAGCATCGTGGTATTACCCACAGTGGTTACATTAAATGCGGACTATAGTACATTGTATACACGTAACCACACTAGGACAGATAGAGCTGCCAAAGTATCCCTTTGCCAGCCTCGTGTATTACCACCCCAGGTACAGTACATATACAGGACTAATACCAATTGTAATACATCTACACTCATACTAGACTAAGGCGCCACACTATACCTGTACCATCACTCTGGTTTTCCCGTGTACAGTAAATACCGGACTATATACCATGTATACATCTAACCACTACTAGACTAGAGCGCCACATGTATCCTGTGCCAGCACTCGTGTATACCCCAGTGTTACAGTACATACAGACTAATACCATTGTCTAACTCTTAACCACTAACTAGACGAGACCCATCAGTAATCCTTGCCAGCACTCTGTATTACCCCAGTCGTTACAGTAAATACAGGACTATATACCATTGTATACATCTAACCCACCACTAGACTAGAGCGCCAGCAGTATCCTGTCCAGCACTCTTGTTGTAACCCCAGTGGTTACAGTAATAGGACTAATAGCCATGTGTATACATCTACCACACTAGACTAGAGTGCCAAGTATCCTGTGCCAAGCACTCGTGGTATTACCCAGTGGCTACAGTATACAGGACTAATATCCATTGTATACATCTAACCACCACTATACTGAGTGCGCACAGTATCCTGTGCCAGCACTCTGGTATTTACCCCATTGTTCAGTAAATACAGGCCTTATACTCTGTATACTCTAACCACTACAGACATAGAGGCCACAGTATCCTGTGGCAGCACTCGGTGTATTACCCCGTAATTACAGTAAATACCGGACTATTACCCATTGATTACATCTACCACCAACTATGACTAGAGCGCCACAGTAGCCTGTCCAGCACTCGTGGTGTATTACCCCAGTGTTACAGTAATACAGGACTATATACCATTGTAACATCTACACTACACCACTAACAGAGTGGCCACAGTATCCTGTGCCGCACTTCGTGTATTCCTCCCCAGTGTTACAGTAAATCGGATAAATAACCATTGTATACATCTAACCACTACAAACAGAGGCCACAGTATCCTGTGCCAGCACTCGGGTATTACCCCAGTGGTTACAGTAAATACGGACTATATACCATTTGTATACAAAATCTACCCACTATAGACTAAGCGCACAGTATCCTTGCCGCACTCGTGGTATTACCCCAACCGTGTTCAGTATACAGGATATATACCATGTTCGACATCTAACCACTACTAGATCGCGCCAACAGTATCCTTGCCCAGCACCTCGTGGTATAACCCCCCAGGTTTTACGTAAATACAGACTATATCAGCCATTGTTAATACTCATAACCACTACTAGACTAGAGCGCCACAGTATCCTGTCCGCCACTCGTGGTATCAGTTACCCAGGTTAGCAGTAAAAACAGGACTATATACCATTGTATCATCTAACACCAACTAACTAGAGTGCCAAAGTACCCTGTCCAGCACTCTGTCTTACCCCCAGTGTTTACCAGTAAATACAGGACTTATACCTTGTATAATCGTAACCCCTACTAGACTAGAGCGCCCCACATCCTGTGCCACCACTCGTGTATTACCGACCAGTGTGTACAGTAATACAGGGACTATATACCATTGTATACATCTAACCACCTAGAACTAGAGTGCCAAGTATCCTGTGCCATCCACTCGGGTATTACCCGAAGTGTTTAACAGTAACATCCGAGCTAAGATACCCATTGTTACCATCTCCACTACTAGAACTTAGAGCGTTCCACATATCCTGTGCCAGCACTCCCCGTGGTATTACCCCCCAGTGTGTAAGTAAACTACAGACATATACCATTGTATACATCGAACCACTATACTAGATTAGAGCGCCACAGTATCCTGTGCCAGCACTCGTGGTATTACCCCAGTGTTACAGTAAATACAGGACTATATACCATGTATACATCTAAACCACTACTAGACTAGAGCCCACAGTAATCCTGTGCACAGTCACTCGTGTATTACCTTACCCAGTGTTACAGAAATACAGGACTTATCCTTGTATACATCTAACCACTACTAGACTAGACGCCACAGTATCCTGTGCCAGCACTCGTGGTATTACCCCAGTGTTACAGTAAATACATGGATTATACCATGATACACTCAACCACTACGAGACTAGAGCGCCAAGTAATCCTGTGCCAGCACTCGTGGTATTACCCCAGTGTACAGTAAATACAGGACATTATACCATTGTATCATCTAACCACTACAGACTAGAGCGCCACAGTATCCTGTGCCAGCACTCGTGGTATTCCCCAGTGACAGTAAATACAGGATATATACCATTGTATACCTCTAACCACTACTAGACTAGAGCGCCACAGTACCTGTGGCCAGCACTCCGTGGTTTACCCCAGTGTTACAGTAAATACAGGAATAATACCATTGTATACACTAACCACACTAGACTAGAGCGCCACAGTATCCTGTGGCCAGCACTCGTGGTATTACCCCAGTGTAACAGTAAATACGAGGATATTACCATTGTAATACATCTACACCACCACTAGACTACGAGCGCCACGTATCCTGTGCCAGCACTCGTGGGTATTACCCAGTGTTACAGTAAATACAGGACTAATACCATGTATACATCTAACCACTACTATCGAGCGCCACAGTATCCTGGTGCAGCACTCGTGGTATTACCCAACAGTAGTTACGTAAATACAGGACATATCCATTGTATACATCTAACCACCACTAGACTAAGCGCCACAGTATCCTTGTCCAGCACTCGTGGTGATTACCCCAGTGTTACAGTAAATCCAGGATATATACCATTGTATACATCTAACCAACACTAGACTATAGAGGCCACAGTATCCGGTGCCAGCACTCGTGGTATTACCCCAGTGTTACAGTAAATACAGACTATATACCATGTATACATCTAACACACTAACTACCTAGAGCGCCTACAGTATCCTGTTGCCAGCACTCGTGGTATTACCCATTGTACAGTAACATACAGGACGTATATACATTGTATTACATCTAACCCCTAACTATACGCAGTCGCCACAGTATCCGTGCCAGCCTACGTGGTATTACCCCAAAAGAAAAAAAAAATTGTTACCGTAAATACAGGACTATATAACATTGTATACATCTACAACCACCTACTTAGATCGAGAGTGCAAGTCATCTGGTGCACCGCACTCGTTGTTATTACCCCCAGTGTTACAGTAAATACGAGGACTATATACCATTGTATAACATCTAACACTACTAGACTAGAGGCGCCACAGTATCCGTGCCAGCACTCGTGGTTATTACCCCAGTGTGACAGTAAATTACAGACTATATACCCATTGTAATACATCTAACCAGCTACTAACTAGAGTGCCAACAAGTATCCTGGTGCAGCACTCGTGGTATTACCCCCAGTGTTACAGTAAATACAGGACTATAACCATTGTATACATCTAAACACATACTAGAGACTAGTAGTGCCAGAGTATCCTGTGCCAGCACTCGTGGTATATACCCCAGTGTTACAGTAACATACAGGTACTATATACCATTGTATAAACTCTAACCACTACTCCAGACTAGAGTGCCAAAGTATCCGTGCAGCACTCGTGGTAGTACCCCCAGTTTTAAGGATAACTACAGACTATATACCGTGTATAGCACTAACCACTCACTAATTACAGGCGCCACAGTATCCTGTGCCAACTACTCTGGTATTCCCCAGTGGTACAGTACATACAGGACTATATACTCATTGTATACATCTAACTACTACACTAGGACGTAGAGTCGCCACAGTATCTGTGGCCGCACTCGTGGTATTACCCCAGTGTTACAGAAATACAGGACTGATATACATGTATAATCTAACCCACCCTAGCGTAGAGCGCCACAGTATCCTGTGGCGCAGCATCGTGGTATTACCCTCAGTGTTAACAGTAAAACAGGCTATATACCATTGTATTACATCTAACCACTAACTAGACTTTAGTGCCACAGTATCCTGTGCCAGCACTCGTGGTATCCCCAGTTGTACAGTAAAACGGGACATATACCATTGATAATCTAACCCACTACTAGACTAGAGCTCCACAGTAGCCTGGTGCCAGCACTCGTGGTATTACCCAGTGTTACAGTAATACAGGACTATATTACCAGTGTATACATCAACACCTATAGACTAGAGCGCCACAGTAATCCTGTGGCCAGCACTCGTGGTATTACCCCCAAGTGTTTACAGTAAATAAGAATTATACCATTGTATGACATCTAACCACCATTAGACGTAGAGCGCCACAGATCCGGTGCCAGCACTCGTGGTATTACCCCAGTGTAAAGTAATATAAGGACTATATACCATTGTTATACATCAAACCACTTCACTAGACTAGAGCGCCAAGTATCCTGCCAGCAATCGTGGTTTTACCCCAGTAAGTACAGTAAATAGGACTATATACCATTGTATACATCTAACCACCACTAGACTAGAGCGCCACGATCCTGTGCCAGCACTCGTGGATTAGACCCCCAGTGTTACAGTAAAGACAGGACTATATACCATGTATACTCCAACCACTACTAGACTAGAGAGCCCACAGTAACCAGGCCAGCACTCGTGTATTACAAGCAGTAGTAAGTAAATCAGGACTCTATACCACTGTTACACTAACCACCTACTGAGTACTAGAGCGCCACGTATCCTGTGCCGCAACTCGTGATTACCCAGTAGTTACATGAAATTACAGGTATATACCATTGGATACATCAACCACCTAGAGACTAGGAGCGCCAACAGTATCCTGTGACAGCACTCGTGGTATTAGAACCCAGTAGGTACAGTAAAATACAGGACTATATACCATTGTTATACATCTAACCACCACTAGACTATAGCGGGCCACATTCCTGTGGCCAGCACTCGGGGTTTGGTATATCCCCAGTGTACAGTTAATACAGGACTTATATTACATTGTATACATCTACACACTCACTAGACTAGAGTCGGCCACAGTATCCTGTGCCAGCACTCGGTGGTATACCCAGTGTTATCAGTAAAATACAGGACTTATACCATTGATTACACTAACCACTACTAGACTAGCAGCGCACAGATCCTGTGCCAGCACTCGTGGTATGACCCCAGTGTACAGTAAACAGGACTATATACATCTGTAAATGACATCTATAACCACTACTAGGACAGAGCGCCACAGTATCCTGTGCCAGCACTCGTGGTATTACCCCAGTGTTACAGTCCATAACAGGACTATATACCATCTGTATACATGCTAAACCACCACTAGACAGTAGCGTCCACAGTAGTCTGTGCCGCACTCGTGTATTACCCAGTGGTACAGTAAATACAGGACTATAACCATTGTACTCCATCTAACCACCACTAGACTAGAGGCGCACACAGTAATCCTGTTGCCAGCACTCCGGGATTACCCCAGTGTTACAGTAAATACAGGAATATATCCATTGTACATCTAACCACACTAGACTAGAGCGCCTACAGATCCTGTGCCAGCACTCGTGGATACCCCATTGTACGTAATACCGGACTATATTACCATTGTATACATCTAACCACTACTAACTAGATCGCCACAGTATCCTGTGCCAGCACTCGTGGTATCTACCCCAGGTTACAGTAAATACAGGACTATATACCATTGTATACATCTAAAACCACTACTAGACTAGAGTGCACACAGTATCTGTGCCAGCACTCGGGTATTACCCCAGTTGTACAGTAATACAGGACTATATAACCATTGTAACCATCTAACCACCCTAGACTTAAGCGCACAGTATCCTGTGGCCAGCACTCGTTGGTTATTACCCATGTTAAAGTAAAACAGGACTATATAAATCCATTGTATACATCGAACCACACTAGACTAGAGCGCCACGTTATCCGTGTGCCAGCACTCCGTGGTATTTTTAACCTCCAGTGTTACAGTAAATTCAGGTACTATTATACCATTGTATAACTTAACCCACCCACTTAGTGACTAGAGCGCCACAGTATCCTGTGCCAGACTCGTGGTTATTACCCAGTGTTACAGTAAATACAGGACTATATTCCATCGTATACCTCGTAACCACATCTAGACTAAGTCGCCAAGTATCCTGTGCCAGCACATCGTGGGGGTATCCCCAGTGTTACAGTGAATACAGGACTAATACCACTGTATACATCTAACCACCTACTAGACTAGAGCGCCACAGTATCCTGTGCCAGCACTGTGTAGTTACCCATGTACGTAAACTACAGATATAATACCATTGTATACATCTAACACTATAGCTAGAGTCGCCACATGTATCCCTTGCAGCACTCGTGGTATGTACCTACCAATGCTACAGTAAATGCAGGAACTATATACGCATTGTGATACATCTAACCAAACTTAACTAGAGCGCCACAGTATCCTGTTGCCCGCACTCGTGGGTATTACCCCAATTGGTAGCAGTAAATACAGGACTATATACCATTGTATACATCTAACCACAACTAGACTAGAGCGCCACAGTATCCTGTGCCAGCACTCGTGGTATTACCCCAGTGTTACAGTAAATACAGGACTATATACCATTGTATACATCTAACCACTACTAGACTAGAGCGCCACAGTATCCTGTGCCAGCACTTGTGGTATTACCCCAGTGTTACAGTAAATACAAGAAAATATACCATTGTATACATCTAACCACTACAAGACTAGAGCGCCACAGTAGCCGTGAACCAGCATCGTGGTAGTATACCCCAGTGTTACAGTAAATACAGGAATATATACCATTGTTACATCTAACCACCAAGACTAGAGCGCACAGTATCTGTGCCAGCACTCGTGGGATTACCCCAGTGTTACAGTAAATACAGGAATATATACCATTGTATACATCTAACCATACTAGACTAGAGCGCCACAGTATCCTGTGCCAGCACTCGTGGTATTTACCCAGTGTGTACAGTAAATACAGGACTATATACCATTTGATACATCTAACCACTTAGACTAGAGCCCACAGTATCCGTGCCAGCACTCGTGGTATTACCCCAGTGTTACAGTAAATACAGGACTATATACCATTTATACATCAACCACCACTAGACTAGAGCGCCACAGTATCCTGTGCCAGCACTCGTGGTATTACCCCGTGTTACAGTAAATACAGGACTATATACCATTGTATACATCTAACCACCACCTAGACTAGAGCCCACAGTATCTCCGTGCCAGCACTCGTGGTATTACCCCAGTGTTACAGTAAATACAGGACTATATACCATTGTATAAATCTAACCACCACTAGACTAGAGCGCCACAGTATCTGTGCCGCACTCGTGGTATACCCCAGTGTTACAGTAAATACAGGACTATAATACCATGTATACATCTAACCACACGACAGAGCGCCACAGTACCTGTGCCAGCACTCGTGGGATTACCCCAGGTTACAGTAAATACAGGACATATACCATTAAATAACCACCACTAGACTAGAGCCCACAGTATCCGTGCCAGCATCGTGTATTACCCCAGTGCACAGTAAAAAGGACTATATACCATTTAACATCTAACCACCACTAGACTAGAGCGCCACAGTATCCTGTGGCAGCACATCGTGGTATTACCCCAGTGTTACAGTAATACAGGACTAATACCATGTATACATCAACCACTACTAGACTAGAGCCCACAGTATCCTGTGCCAGCACTCGTGGTATTACCCCAGTGTTACAGTAAATACAGGATATACCATTGTATACATCTAACCACTACTAGACTAGAGCGCCACAGTATCCTGTGCCAGCACTCGTGGTATTACCCCAGTGTTACAGTAAATACAGGACTATATACCATTGTATACATCTAACCACTACTAGACTAGAGCGCCACAGTATCCTGTGCCAGCACTCGTGGTATTACCCCAGTGCCTAAGTAAATACAGGAATAATACCATGGTTATACATCTAACCACCACTAGACTAGAGTGCCAAAGTATCCTGTGCCAGCACTCGTTGTATTACCCCAGTGCCACAGTAAATGCAGGAATATATACCATTGTGTACATCTAACCACTACTTTTCTTGGTAATTCTGGGGTAATACTACGAGTGCTGGCACAGGATACTTTGGCGCTCTAGTCTAGTAGTGGTTAGACGTATATCATGTTGTCCTGAGCACCACCGGGTATTTCCGCTAGTTGGTACCCAATAACCATTTATTGTAATTTTGGATGGTTTATATCTCAGGTCCAATCCATCTATGTTATACTATATATCATTGTATATGGGCAATAAGGACTAATAAGCAACTGTGGAATTATCGTTGTGACCGATGGTTCTCTTGGTTATTTACATGTCTGTGAGATAAACAAATACAATTGACGGTTTAGTGTTCCAACTGGGTGGAATAAACATTGTCTTATGTACATTGCAGGTGATGGGATCCTTGTTTAGACCTTCGATGATCAATTGTGCTTCTACAATCCTGATCAGTCAAGACAAGAAATGGCCAAACCTGTCGTGGTTTTGTTCCACTGGCTGGTTAGTGAACAATTTTGTACAATTTTTTTACATAATTTCAGTTTAACCATCAATTTTATCAGTTTGAGGTGGAAATT
>JAACNH010004063.1:0-25714 GCA_019447015.1 Hymenochirus boettgeri | reverse complement strand
GCCAATACATTGAATGTGTATGGCGCCTTGAACCATCATTCTGTATACAGTCTAGGGAGCCAATAACATTGTAATGTGTATGGCACATTGACCATCATTCTGTATACAGTCTAGGGAGCCAATAACATTGGAATGTTGAGGGCGCATTGAACCATCATTCTGTATACAGTCTAGGAGCCAATAACATTGGAATGTGTATGGGCACATTGAACCATCATTCTGTATACAGTCTAGGGAGCCAATAACATTGGAATGTGTATGGGCGCATTGAACCATCATTCGTATACAGTCTAGGAGCCAATAACATTGGAAATGTGTATGGGCACATTGAACCATCATTCTGTTATAGTCTAGGGAGCCAATAACATTGTAATTTGTATGGGCACCTTGAACCATCATTCTGTATACAGTCTAGGGAGCCAATACACATTGTTACCGAATGATGGTTCCATGTCCCCATACAAATTACAATGTTATTGGCTCCCTAGACTGTATACAGAATGATGGTTCAATGTCCCATACAAATTACAGTCTAGGGACCATAACATTGTAATTGTATGGGGCGCATTGAACCATTTTTCTGTATACAGTCAGGGAGCCAATAACATTGTAATGTGTATGGGCGCATTGAACCATTATTCTGTATACAGTCTAGGGAGCCAATAACTTGTAATGTGTATGGGCACATTGAACCATCATTCTGTATAACAGTCTAGGGAGCCAATAACATTGTAATGTGTATGGGCGCATTGAACCATCCTTCTGTATACAGTCTAGGGAGCCAATAACATTGTAATGTGTGGGGCGCATTGAGCCATCATTCTGTATACAGTCTAGGGAGCCAATAATATTGTAATGTGTATGGGCGCATTGAGCCATCATTCTGTATACAGTCTAGGGAGCCAATAACATTGTAATGTGTATGGGCGCATTGAACCATCCTTCTGTATACAGTCTAGGGAACCAATAACATTACATTGTAATGTGTATGGGCACATTAAACCATCATTCTGTATACAGTCTAGGGATCAAATAACATTGTAATGTGTATGGGCGCTTGAACCATCATTCTGTGTATACAGTCTAGGGATCAAATAACATTTGTAATTTGTATGGGCGCATTGAACTATCATTCTATATCTGAATGAACATTGTTAAAATCAGCATAATTTTATACAAATGGTCTGCAATTCTGCATGTTTTTGCCATTCCCTAGTTACTTCAGCCCCCTCCTTCTTAGGGAGTAACAATTGGTTTTCTAACTGCTCAATCTTGATTAGAGTGGTCATGGGCGTGTCATCCAGTAGTTATTGGAGCCTCTTGGGGGGGGCATGTGCAGCTGTGCATCTGAGTCTGTGACCTATAAATATATTTATTGTATGAATTCTAAGAAAGGTGTAAAAAAATAAAACTCTACAGTTGTTTTATACAATGTAACATAGTAATTAAGGTTGAATAAAGACATTCGTCCATCAAGTCCAACCTATTCCATTTTTTTTTTTTTAACCCTACCTAACAGTTGATCCAAGGAAGGCAAAAAACCCCACTAAAAAAGGGGGGAAAAAATTCCTTCCTGACTCCAAACGGCAATCGGAAAGTATCCCTGGATCAACCAGATCTATATGCATTAATACCAGTAATTCTCAATATTTTTTAGTTTTTTGTGTCCTGGTACATAGCAAAGTTACTTGTGCAGTGACATTTATCCTAATTTTTTGCTGGTTTAACACAAATAAACTATGCATATTATATATATTATAATATATATATATATTATTATTATATATATTATATATAATATATATAATATATAAAATAAGTGTAAGTGACCTAAACAGAATTTAGACCCCCCTAAACTCCTAAAGCATCCATATATATGTACACTATAGGGGGCTAAATTTGTTATTTTCAATTACATTTTGCCTGTGTGCTACAACTCCCAATTAAGTCCATTGGCCGTAGATCAAAACGTAAGAAGGTGCAGAATACATATCCTTCAGATTTCCATGCATTGACAGCATCCCCTTTTCTCAAACTGAAATCCTACGTAACAACCCCCCTATATCCTCTATGTCTAGTACGGCTGTTAGTCCCTAAAACAATATTTCCCAGTACATATGCAATGGGTTAAAGGTCAGCTCTGAGTATGAAGTGACAGTGAAATGTAGGATGGGTTAAAAGGTTAGTCCCTTGTAAGAGCAAAATGACCTAATAACAGTGGCATTTTAAATAGGTTAAAGCAGGGATATCTCGTTTGAGGCCCTGTAGCTGTTATAAACAGCATCCTTCTGTTGCAAAAAAAAAATCCCAGCAACCCCAGCTGTTGCCTTTGTCTACAAGGGACCTTTAAAAAAATGTTTTTAAAAGCTAAAGTGGTCAACTTTACCTGTCTTTGTACAGTCAGATTAAGTGTGTGGACAGGGTACAATCATTACACAATCCTACTACAGTTATTTAATGTAAGGACATGTCTAGGAAATCTATTCAATCTGTTGGGATCTCATATTACAGTGTAGTGAGATTGTGTAAAAATTGTACAATCAAATAGTTGTGTGAGAGCTGGGTCTTTTTCAGTCAAGATTCAACCAGAGTTTGCAGTGGCATTTTATCTTATTCTTTAAATAACCAGGTGGAGGGAATTGTAAAATAATAAATACTCACTGTCTAGTGGACACCAGTCAATGGCTATTGGTGGTGTGATCCACTGTAGTGAAAACATTCACTAACTAACAACGAACCTGGCTTCGAAATCTGCGGATTCGACAGATTTTTTTTTTTACATTTTAAAAATCTCTCAACTTTTCATTGAAAATCAAATAATGAAAATCGGAACTTGTAAAAAATGAATTTGAAAAAATTTCTATTGAAATTGCCAATTTGAACTTGCGCCAGTTTGGTTTATCTCTAGTGATTATATGTAAAATGTAAAATTGTGCTCTAGATCCTTACTAGAAATGTTTGGTTTTTTTAACTGGGAAAAGAAGCAGTTACAATGTAACAGTTGCTCCACACATTGCTCTGTTTTCTAAGGTAAAAAAAAAAATTGTAAGTGGCCTTAGGTCAGCTGCATTGATTTAATGCATGCTTGGGCTGTCAGAGCAGAGGTAGAATCTCCTTAGACTGCATCAGGACTGCCTCAAGACTCAGTGATTCCTTTTGATCAAATCTCTGTGAAAGATGAGTGTCATGCCCTCCCCCAGCCAGCTGTGAGGGACTGCCCTGTGACTGGGAGCAAGCTGGAACACAACACCCAGGGCACTGAGGTGAGCACATGAAGCAGAGGTGAGCAAGGCAGAGACACAACTTAGAAGGCCCAGTAAACCCCAAGTGGGAGGATCTCATTCCACTCCCCTGTGCACAGTCTAAGTATTCATCAGACCTTGAGGTGCTCAGATTCAGACAGGGCTGAGAAGGCGTGTGATGGTTCTGCTTATACTTGTACAGACAGGAGTGAGCTTTAACTGCATAGCTGGAGAGTTCCTAGAGGGACTTGGGAACTGCACTGGATGTTGGACCGAAGCCTCTAGAAAAGGATAAAGTAAGAAAACTTTTTATTTTATGTAGATTACAATTCCTCTACATTATTGACACCAAAATACTTGAATTGTTTTTAATTTTTAAAGGACTTTGTCCCCCTGCCTTTTCACAATTCAAAAGAAAATCCTCTTCTAACCATTGATAAGCCTGGTTACTTCTGAGGATGCGCTTGTGGTAATGTTATGATGCCTGCGGCGTTCATTTTTCTCTATAATTAGTCCCTGTACAGAATTCTATTCGAAACCTGCACACCTAATGCAATGGGACAGCAGGACTTTCAGGGAGTTCTGCATAAAGTGCTTTAAGCTAATGCATTAACATTCTTAATATGATGCTAAAATGCTCTTAAGAGCAGGCAGTAAAACCTATTTTTCCTTCTGGGATTATTAGTGTCCGGTGATATGTGTAAATTATGTATACATTCCTCTATTATTGTGCATTTCTCCATCCGTGCAGCTTAAATTCTCTCTTTATTTTTTTTACAAGTATAACTTGTAAGTAGATCTCATTGAACAGTACTGTGTTTCATCTAAATCTCCAAAAGGTTGGACCAGATTGACACATGTCTTTTTGACTCTTCAGTACTATATACAAAAATGGACATAACTGGCTTTCCATAGAATGTTTTGTTTTTAAAGAGGAGAAAGATGTGGTGCAGTGAACTTGGTCTATAGCAATCAATAGAAGGAATAATGACTGTCTGCTGCATTTTGTATAAGTACTGTTATTAAGTGGTGCCAAGGCCATTTTCAGCATTGGCATAATGGTATGTTTGGAAAGTGGAGAACTTTAAACCTGATGTTTTAAGAGGTTGTTCTGTGGTTTCTGTATCTTTCTGTTTTGTAGAGAATCAATGTGTGATTGGCTCTGTATTCTAAACAGAATTCAGTTCTGTAGCTGCTTGGATGGGCTTATTGTTTGTCAGCCCTTCAGTGGATAACTCATTAGGCTACAGTAACAAAGCAACACAACATGCCTTAAGGGCTTGCAACACAAGTGAATTCAGCTTCATTAGTCCATGATGGTACATCAGTACAGAACTGGTGTTGCCGCTTCCTTCCAGCAAGTCCTTGAGCAGGATCTGGGCTGCCTAGGTTTGGATAAGCATGTAAGGATTTGTCAGCCAGATGTGACACAATTGTCAAGAGGAGAACCTGATATTAATGAGTGCATAGCTGGAAGCCAAACTTCTCAAAGACAGTGTAGAAATATGTTCTTGTTCTGTGCTTCTCATTTCTTGTCATTTAACCTGCAATTGTCTCAATGAAAAAGTTATCACATGCTATAGATATTGATCCTATTTCAGAGCGTACCCTAATTATGTAACTAAACAATGTAAAAATGTTTTCTGCATGTAAAAGTTGCTGCATTGTAACACTATATATGTATTTAGATAATTGGTCTTTGACATCTCCTATATCATCTTGTGTTTTCTGAATGCATGTGCGGCCTTCCTTTTTGCTTGCTTTACAGACTTTCTGGCTGTTCTAGGGTTAAAAGGTACACTGGTACAAAGCTTGACAGCAGTGAGAAGGACAAAATAGGTTCCAACATGCTTGAAACTTGATGTACATTGCCCCAGCCTGACCTGCGACATATTTTAAGACGACTGAGAAGTATTTAAAATTTTACTTTACAGTGGATCCTTTCATGGCTTCTGCAAACAATGTGTGTTTCCCCCAAATGTAAAATAACAAATTTCTGTTTAGCTTTTCCTTTTGTAATTTCCTATAAACCTGCTGTAACCTTTTGTGATTATTTAGTAATAGTTGGTTTTATCATTTACCCTTTTAATAGCCTTTTTTGGGCTGTACAGCTGACAATATCCTGAGGCAGTGCATTCTTCTTCAGAGCTTTGACAAATATTAAAAGAGCCGAAATACATAACGTTCTTTTGTAACTGACTCTGTGAGCTGATATTCCTTGAGATTTTTTGCATTTTCAGTTAAGTTTCAGAAATATGACAGACATACCATCAGGCAAATCGGAATCGCTTTCAGGACAAGCAGATTGTAGAAGAATTTGAGTCCTCCGGTATCATACCTGTAAACTCATTAAAAGCACTAGAGTGTAGTAGAATATATTTAATATCTGGGCTGATGATCAGTACCTTTGTACTTGGTAACACTGGAAATCCACGTTAACGGTAGAATACAATAAGATTTTTTTTTTCAACAAAATGCCTTCTGTCACAGGACAGAAGCTATTTCACGGAACTTCTACCCTACCATTTTGAAAAGCCTATAATTCTACCCTAGCTTAAAATAATGAATACTCCAAAAAGGATCGACATCCTTGCTATGCAGTTATAACAAATGCAGGTAAGGACTTGTTGATATTGTAGAGTTCACTGCAGTTGGATTTTAATGTGTCTAGTCGCTGTCACTTTGTCTTGACTAATCTCTGGGGCACTTTTCAGTTTAGAGAATGCAATGCTGAATGCTTTTCACATAGGTTGAATACTGTGACAGTTGCTAGTACACACAGAACCATATAGATTATGGTTCTTCAGTAAAACAATAAGACGGCCTTGTGGTAAGAGGTACTAACTTTAAATCTGATATCCACTGGCTTCATTATCCTGCAGTTTCAAACTAAGCAGAATCACACAATATGACAGATGTTTCCCTGTTTGCATATTACACTGGGAAATCATAGCTGGAGATGCTAGGGGTGTAGTGGGAGTTTGTCATCGTGTCATTTGACAGAATCGGGCTCCCACTCAACAGTTCTGCTGGTCAATATGGGTGTGGGCTTGAAATGGACGACATCTTCTCACTACAGTGCATTAAGTGAACACCTCTTAGTCTGAGGATTTTGAACATACATGTAATATAGGTATGTGTAACATTCATTTGTCAAAGTGTAATGTGTGCATTATTGCTTATAAGTGCAATTTCTTCTAAGGTTTAAAATTCACAACTTTTAACTAGATCCATTTTTAGTTTATGCAGCCTCCACGCAATTGACTCCTGCCATTCCATCCAAGTTCACAGATGTGTCAAAACTAAGCATTCTTATGTGCTGAGGTTTGTTGCCATTTGACGCAAAATTCTCTCTGTAGACGAACAGGAGATTCAAAGTTCTTATTGTTTAAAATGGTGCTAATTTTGCCCAACCATTCAGATCTTATTTAACATTTGAAAGCTAACAACTGATTGGTTGGGGTAAAATTAGCACCATTTTAAACATAAGAACTTTTATTGAATATCCCTGTTGGTTTATAATCCCAATCTATACAGTCTCTGGTCTGGCAGGAAACCTTGACCATTTCACTCTCTTACCAGCTCTTATTTCTTCCAGTTATTTGCTATATTATTTATGCATTCCTTTGAATAGCATTTGTTCTGTGCTGCTCTTTTTTTAACTCTCACTGCCATGTCTTACGGAAGATGAGATGACCATGTAATGTCACTCTATCCTTTTTTCCAATAAATATTTTTCTGTCAGATAGCCATTGAATCAGAAAAAAAGTTGCTCTTTTTCACCTTCCTAGTTTGCATTCCATTTAAATCTCATTGTCATCCTGGATTGTAGGTCCGTGTTTAGCCAGTATTTTCTGCTGTGGCCTGTTGTGGCAAGATGGTCATCTTTTCATAAAGGATTCTGTACATTTGACAAACATTTAGTCCCCATGATATTATCTACAACACCGAACATTCTGTTAGCCAGTGAGTAGAAACTATATGTCTATGGCTGTGTACTTACAATATTGACCAAAACTTGTTGATGTTAGATTGATTTTAACTTGGACAAAAGAACAATCATACATGGTGGAAAATCATTGTGGAGCAGTCGCACCAAAAGATGGAAAGTGGCTTCTGATTCTGACCTATAACCAAATGCATTAAAGATAAGTTCACTCAGAAAGTGAACCATACTTTTTTGCAATTATAAAGAATGGGAGGTAAAGAAGGAAACTTAAGTTGAGTGTTTCCACCACTGGCTCCTCTGACAGGTCCAACTGCTTCTGTCTTTAAAGCAATAGTTTACTCGAAAAGTGAACTATTCCTTTAATGTACTGATTGAAGCCCGGGAGGTTAAAGAGCTATGCCTTACCTCCCGTTCTTCGATCAATTGAGCAGGAGCCAGGGATGAAGGTGTACATTTGCCTTTCACGCGATCCACCGCTGCTGAAATGACAGGTCCCTACCGCCTCCTGGTTCTAATCAACTATTTGCGCATGCACAGTATTGCCCGCTATAGTGGATTATAACCAAAGAGGTTGGAGATTTTCAGCTATTCAGCGTTGATCGTCAAAAGGTAAATATACTTACCTTCATTCCTGACTCAATGGATTAAAGAACGGGAGGTAAGGCAAGCTCCTTAACCTGCCAGACTTCAGTCAATACATTAAAGGAATATTTCGAGTGACTATTCCTTTAACTAAACTATAACACATGCACACTAATGGGCGCTATAGTTTTGTTAATTTTCTTCAATTAATGCAAAAACTTCACTGTCTGTCAATCTGTATCAACCAGTCAGATATTATAAAATGCTTCTATCTGTAGTAGACCAATAAAAATTGGTTGTGCATACACCAGCACGGGCAACTTTTTGTACATATTGTTAATCCCTTTTTTGTCTTGTCAGTTATTTTTCAGCTCATAATATAACCTCCTGTGCCTCCCCTTCTTTTTTCCAGTTTGCAGTATCCTTAAGGCTTTGTACACACTAGGCGATATTTATATACCATACAGACAGATTGCTGTTTTCGACTTGTTGGCCGGTCAAATATCGTCAGTTGGTGGCAACTGCGGACACACATTTTGCAGTATATTGCTCTATTGGACGGATTTTACAGCACTGTCCTGATGTTCAAAGCAGAAATAGCTTCACTCAAGCCACACCAGAATTGGCAATGGCCTTTAGTTGGTAGGTGCAAACCCTCTCTCCGATTGTCGGGCCAAAATATCGCAATGTGTGTACACCCTTATATAATCATTCAATGTATATCCACATCTGTGAAGGTATGGAGGGATTTAGTTTTCCAGACTGTGAAGAATTTTTTTGAATGTTTTTCTTTATCTAAAGTTTGGACAATTGTACATATTTCCATTGGCAAGTTGGATATCTGTCCTGTCGGATCAACGAGGACACCAACACAACCTGTCACACACGTGCGTGTAAAGGTCTCAACTCTATGTACGTTTTTTCCATTTAGAAGATTTGATTTGATCTGTCCATTAATCCAATTATGGTAGGGGTTTGCCTTTCTAGCATTGGCTTTACATTTTGCCCCTATTATAATTGTCATAGGTACACTGAAAAGTTCAGTTTAGGGTCTGTGAGATACTTCGCTTCATAACATACATTTATATCTTGTATGTGAGTAAATTTTAAAATACTTTGTGCTAATGAGGTTATCACCTGGGATAAACTGTTGTAAATCATGGTCTATATACAGTTTAATCGGGGAACCCTGAATGTGCCTCTTCCCAAATTTAAAAGGACCCAAGTTATTCTCTCAGTCATCCTTGCCTCTATTAAGACTGGCATACCTGTGCCAAGGGTACTGCTATCATTCAGTTTTCTCTTCACTTTCCCTTTTCAACCTGCTGCTGTTTCAATGATTACTGATTCTAGATGACCTTAGGCAGGAATTTGTATTAAAATGGTCACCCAATTTTACAGCAGATAATGGTCACTGTATAGACACCTCTGCAAAAATGCTGATTTATTGTGAATTGGATTGTAATGGCTTTTTGCTCTTATTGTCTGTGTGTAACCTATTTTTGACCTATCTTGGATAAATCTGACCTACAGCTAATTAAGCATTCACATGGTTGGGCGGTTTAAACATGGTATTAGTGCATTCAGTATTGTGTTTTCACCCAATATTATTTGGTGGAGAGCTTTTTATATCCAACAAATTCAGATGATGTCATTGAGCTTGGTGTCATTGAGCTATGGTGTCATTGGTTATGCCATGTAGACATTCAGAAGATTTATGTGTCCTAACCAATAAGGCTCTGTTATGTCCTATAAGACCAACTCATTTTAAATAAAATGATCTGTCTGTGCTTTTCTCTCAGTGATTACAGACAGGAGTCTTAATCATAAAAAAAATATTTTTAAATTTTTTATTTACAGACCTAAAACACATAGATGGTCCTTTTAGCCCTCTTCTTCTTGTAGGCTGAATTTGATTTAAACTATTTTTTAAGCATTGGAACATTTTTAACTACAAATCCAAGCAAGACTTTTGAACAGCACTGAAAGTGTTATCATTTTAAGTGATGCATCGTCTCAGGGTGATCTAATCCTTTCCTGTGTGTGCTGGCTTTTATGTTTCATCTGTTATTGATACTGAGACATGACTTCTATTGTGGAAACTATTTCATTTATTTCTGCATCTTTATCACATCTGATTATATCCACATGCTCTTGGTATCTTTTTAAATATGTTGTGGCTTGTGATCTTGGTCTGCTCACTAATCAACTTGAATGTCATACAGCCTTAAGGCATGTACACAAGTTTTGCTGCACTGATGACCCTTCGTTTTGGCCATAATCACACAAGTGTTCAAGCTTTTGATATTGGTACTAGTTTTATTGTTATTGTGTTTTCCCATGGAGAGCAAGCTATATCAAAGGTTTGAATTTGGCACTAATGTCTACTTGTTACTTGAAATGACATCTCAATAAAGAGATATGGATCCCAATGTCCTCAGTCCAATTCCAGGTACTGTGAACTACAGATTTTAAATCCTGACCTCCTCTTAACATTAGTCATTCACAATGCACCAAAGTATACTGAAATAAACTGTTGGTCTGGCCATGGGAAACCAATTGCTACATCTTGTGCTGTAAATATACTAAATGCCCAAAGAATGATCAACTAATATAAGATAAAATCTACTTGGGTGTCTTTACTATATTCCTGCCCATAGAAAATTCTGTGCTGAAGGAAGGAACTTAAAATTTATACAACTTTTTAAAAGGTGGTTCTTTTTAAGACTGCTGTTTTACAAGGGCTTGCTACTCATGCCATACATACTGGCAGCTGCTGCATCTGACAAAGAAGCACAGGTACCACAAGTGGGAGGGTTCTATCGTACAGTGATGTCATGAGTATTAAAGACAGAAGTTTAAAGGAGAACTATATTGTGTTATAAAGTTTATTTAAAAAACAGTTAAAATGAAAAGTATATAGGACTTACCTCCCAAAATTGTTTCGGTAAGGAGCACCAGCCCAAAGAAATCTGATTCTGCAGTCTTCTCCTCACTTCAGCTCCAACTTTAGTACAGACTATGAACGAAACTGAGAGAGCACATTATATAAGTGTCTAATTCTTTATTGCAAAGCATACAATGTTTTGGGGGCTCAGCAGTCCCCTTCCTCAGGTATACCTGAAGAAGGGACTGCGAGCCCCTGAAACGTTGTATGCTTTGCAAATAAAGAATTAGACACTTATATAATGTGTTCTCTCCGTTTCATTCATTGGAATATTGTGACCACTTGGGTGGGGGAGGGTGGAGAGGATTGCACCTTTCATACACAGGCTTGCCACATGTGGTGTGCTTGAGTGGACCTATTGCTGCTAGTACAGGACTAACCTGTCAAATGAAAACTGAATGTGCTGTAGCTCCTCAACTAAACATATTATGGGGTAGGGATAATAATCTGACCTCCCTGCCCCAGGTACTTTCCATTTAGTATAGTTATCCTTTAAACTTTCAATGAAAAGAATTAGATTTTTTTCTTTTACTGATCCTTCCCTGGGAGTGTAGAATTCATCCACGAAACACTTGGAAACTGCCTCGCTCTCTAAGAGAAGTGTAAGTTGCTGTCTGAATAGTGAAATGGTTAATGTTGTTGATACCCAACAGAAGTCATAATTTTTCCTTTGTACAATGAATATCTCTAATGAGGGTGGTAGCTGGTTGGGAACATGTGCCAAGAAGTGCTTTCAGAAGTAACTTGACCCTCTGTTTTCTGTGTTAGTGAGTGCATTTCAAGAATGAAATTCAGCTGTTGCGGGGAAGGAACCAAAGCACAAAATGAATGAGGTAAGTTTTCACCAAACCTCCCCTTAACACATTACCTACTTGTCTTCCGATAACCTCATTAAAGAAAAACTTTCTATTGTACTACAGTTACTACATACTGCCCTAGGAAAATGCACATTCTACAAGTGCTCCATGTAGGCTTTTTAATACAAATATGCGATGCAAAGAAACTAAAGATAACCGCATGTAGCATCTAAGATATACATATCCCATAATGTTGGTAAGCATATACATAACTAGAATCTTCTCGGTTCTAATTCCAAAAAACCCATTATCTCTGATAACCCCATGGATACTTCTATAATACCTAGGTACATTATTTGAGGGTTTTAAACAGAAGATATTTTTTAGTTAATGCAATAACCAGTTAGCCAAGCCAACAGGAGAAAGTATTCCGAGAGGATTCGGACAATGGAAACAATGTAAAGCACTTGGAAAACCAGAAAATTGAGGTAAAAACATACCATACATGACCATTACATGATCCAACATCTGGTACTATAGGGGAATTTTAGCTTGAACAACATGTTCTAAGTAATTATTTCTTCGTGTGCGATGCTGCAGTCACTCACCATGGCCAGATGTACTGTTATGCATGTCAGGTGGCAAACCATTGACTCTACCTTTAGGCTTTGGGTTTTTTAAAAGCATTGTGTGGGGTACAGACAAAGCTGAAATAGGGCATTGGTTGCTTACTTGGTAAATCCAATTCTATCCCCCGCTATATAACAGCCCCATTCCAAACACACACATGTACTGCTCTCATTATTAGCAACCAGTTAGGTGTACACTATGCACACAGTATATGATCCAGTGTACTTATGTGTACTAATGTACACATAGAACTGTGCAGATTACACGAGGAAGATTCTGGTCTTTCCTTTTCCTGCTTTGTCAGAATAACTGTAAAACCTGAAATTGCAGTGTGTGTGTTAGTTTTACACGTTTCAGTGTTGCTACAAATTAGCTTCATTTTCATAAACACAAATGGTTCACAAGATAAAGAACAGTCCTAAGTAATCGAGTTTCTACTGAATGTGACTGTATATTTCATACCAAATCAAAAATTAAATTGGACTGGATTGAACTATATACCTTAACAGAGACCAATATACTTCAATATACTTCAATATTTTCTAATTTGGGATCCCTGTCCCCTGTTTTAGAGACACATTAAAATCCTTCTAGCTGGGGTCAGTTTTTTCTGGAAATGATTCATTCTTAATCTAATCCATTTCAAAATCACAGTTTTACTGCTGCAAAACCACAAATGGGCACTGTTCCATTTAAAGCTATATTTTAATACATCTGGAAGGGCTGTTGAAGAAATTTGTCATGAAACAAAGAATAGTTTTAGTTAATGTAGCAAATAAATTATATCAATGGGCTGAAAACCACATTTGTACAATTGTGTTGTATGTTTGGGGAATATAAAGCATTGATATTTAGAATTTTTGTCTGTAGACCATAAGATGTACCTTGATAAACTGCATCTGCCTGGGTTTTAAACTGGAAAATAAAAACCATCGCCAATGTGAGCAGTGCAGACATGGATGGGTACACTGGTAAGTCTCCTTGATCTTTATCTATCTAAGATGTAAAAAAGATTGTGAATCTTTTTCTAATGTATGTTCTTTATTCTTTATTTCAGCACTTAGCAAATTACGATTCCACACTTCTATCCCACCACTCAAGTAGAGATAGTTCAGTCCAGCATAGTCTTTGATATCAGCAGCCTTATGCTCTATGGAACACAAGCCATCCCGATCCGCCTAAAGATTCTACTAGATCGTCTCTTTAGTGTCATCAAGCAAGAAGAGGTCTTAGAGATTTTGGCATTCACTTGACTGGACCCTCCAGATTATATCGCGTTTAGTATTACAGGTAACCATATCTATGTTTTGCAAAGCAGATAAAGCAAAGCCAGCACCCTGAATTGGTGCCCGTTTCCTTTTCATATACAGCTTCTAAATTGCAGACAGGGCTGGATAATTGGAGATTGTTTATATTCACGTATATGGTGACTTATATTTTGTAAATAGTAGTATAATCTGTAGTTCTGCGGAATTGCAGCAATGTGTTGTGCTTGTTTCTATAAACCAGAAAATATGTGATCATGAAATCCTTGGGACCTAAGGCATGGAAAGTAAATTCTGCAAAATTTTTGCCAAACTGTTACTTTGATTTTACAGTTTTAGAAAATGAGTTTATAAATTAACACTGTGGGATTTTAAACCCAAAATACCTTGGTTGTTTTCTAATCTTGGTAACTTGCTGATTTTGTTCTCAATACAAAAGTACTTTAAACTGTTCAAGTCTCTATATAGTAGTTTGCCTTTCCATATGTGCTACTGTAGTCGACTTGTGGAATCTGTTGTATATCATAAAGCCCTGCAACAGGTTGGGTGCCCACAGGTTAATTGTTTAGAGGGTGCGTGAGTACCAGTGTTCTATGTTTACAGTGAATTTTAGGGGAGATGGTAATAACAGGGTACTTGTGGGGGTGTGAGCAGGCTAGACCTGCCACCAGGATACTAGGGTGGGCCCACGTCCATTCATTAATCAAATATGAGAAAATTAATTATAATACAGAGGTAAATTCAAGTTAGAAAAGGAATGAGAGTGAGACATATGTCATGAGAAAAGTACAAATATAATAGAGAAGGAAGAGGACAAACAGGCAGTTAGATCTGCATCCGTTTAATGCTGCAACGTGCTTCGACATCAGCGTGTTCTTTTTCAAGTTTGAAAAAGAACACGCTTGTGTTCGTAGTTCTAACTGCCTGGTTGTCCTCTTCCTCTCTATATATTTGTATTTATGGCAGACGGTCCAGTGGAGAGAAAACCCTGCAACCTGGGTGTACGTTCGCACATAACTACTGATATATGTTAGAAAAAGGGGAGATGAAATTTGAGTGGGCTCCTGGTTTTTATATTTCTGCTGGGCTCTAATAACCTTATCTGACACTTTGTGCGGTATGGAACAAACTGGCATAAGTGTAATGGGTTGGGTGCCGGTAATGTTTTGCATGTGCAGTCTGAAAAATTAGACCTGCCACGGTTTTTCTAGAATATTATAAGGCACCAGAAAAACTGCTATCTGAATAAATTGGTCTTCCTGTTCTCCAGTATGATACCAACTACAGATGGGCCAGTTAAAAGTAAAACTGCTGCATTAAATGTCTGTTGACAAGTTCTTGCCTGCTACTTTCAATAATTACCCTTTTTTATATGAGGCACCATTTGTTTTTTTTTTATATCATGACATCATCATATTTAATGTTCTGGATAATCTTACTTTTTAGTGTTGTGATTAAAAATATGGAATCAATTACCTGTAACCTCTCACCATGAAAAAATGATGATGATACATTCTTTATTGTACTGAAACTCTACAGGCACTGTGAATATCTCAATAGACTATCCAATACATGTCCTGTGATAAAATATTTATTGTAGTTATTGGGAAGTTAGACATGGTCAGATTTTGATAGAACTCAAAGCTTAAGTGTAATTACCGATGGGCTTTGTGAGCACTGGCATAGATCAATCTGCTCATTTATTCTCTGATGTTTTTGCCTAAGATTATGAAACTTGCAACACAAAAAGTACTTGAAGTAAATGAACTGCTAACTGAAGCACAGTCACTTTGCTTTTCTTCCCTCATATATTCAGATCAGTTATAAATATTAAAGTACTATTAAAAAACTGTATTACAATGATTTGCCCAGTAAATTTTGTCATTTGTATATTTGTAACTCATAATTTTTCTTGTATATCAGGATGCTTCTGAAAAGTACTAGATCACTGGTCTATTATGACGGTGGAAGAAGAATTGGCTACTTTGCAGCAGTTCCTCCTTTTTGGTGAAACTAATCTATGGGACACTATGGCAATTCATGAAAAAGAAGGTTATTCTGTGATTGTGCCCAGTGCTAGAACCAATCTGTCATATTCGATCATTTTTGAAAGTAGCAACCCAAGAAGTATCCTGTTTTACCTCCTCGTGAGAAAATTACTTCCTCTGCAATTCACCACCCCTTTGAAAATATGATAAACAATATGGCTTTCACGTTACCTTTCAGTTTTTTCAGCCCTGTGCCCCTCCACTAATAGGCTCACCACCAGAAATGTCAGTGCTTGAAAGAACCCAAGACAGAGCAAATGAAAACAAAATGAGGCCAAATATTCTCTGAGAGCAGCTACTTCACATCTGGTTCTGCATCATTTCACTTGGAAATGAGTCCAACACAACACAAGATAGCGTCCACAAAACAGAAGAGAAAGCACTTTAAGTGATTCTAGTTCCCCTAACAATCTGACAAACTATGAAATTTCTTCAGTGTCCCCTGAAACCAAAATAAAGACTTCTGAGAAAAATATTAATGGACCAAGAAAGGGTCGTGTGTTCTGCACTGCCTGTAAAAGACTTTTTATGACAAAGGAACGCTAAAGATTCATTTATGCTGCCATTTGAAGAAAAACATAGGTGTACAATTGAGGGATGCAATATGGTTTTCAGCTCTCTACGAAGTAGAAACCGTCATAGTTCTAATCCAACCCAAGACTTCATATGCAATGAACAGACAACCAGAGACAAGGATCTTCGCAATGGACTAATTTATATCTGTATCTGAAGATCACAAAGGCTGGAACAAAATCTTGTGGTTTGGATAATCGATCTCCTAATAACTATGTAAGCTCTGTTACAGATCCAAAGTTGCAGTCTGGCCACATCATGTTGGACAGACCTGTGTGCTTTTTCCCAATCTGAAAACGGTCCAGCCAGTTTTACCTTTCTATAGAAGTCTGTTGCACCTGCTGAACTGCAAACACTCCAGGAATATTACCTTCTCTTCCTGTCATTTCATCCTCTGTTTTCTGAGAAGGTTCTTCCAGTGACTATCCATTGATGCCATGCCTAAAAAGAAATCCAGAAAATCCAGTATTGCCCATTAAAATTGAAAAAGAATCAATTGATTTACCTCGTGACAACTTAAGAAGCTAGCTCTGAGGAGGAAAACTTGAAGTGACTGATGATGCTGTTGAACTCTGTGACAAAGGTCAAGAATACACATTTCTGCAGGGCTGCAGAAAGAACCAAATGCAAGTCTTTTGATTCCTTCAATCGCCTGAGGGACAATCGTTATCATCTGTCATAGATCGACATTATATAGTGGTTCTTCAGATTCTAGAGATGAGTTCCTCCCTTAGAGAAAGAGGACAATTGCAAACAAATCAAACCTTCAAATCTGGTTCCATGTGAAAATAGAATGCGCATTCCAACCCATTTCTGTTTCAAATAATTGGCTGAACCTTACATGTATAATAAAGAGCAGTCAAAACCAACAGATTCTGGTGGTGGTGTTGAATTTCAACATTAACCCTGCTAATGTAGATCTTTACAAGTGCCCCATCTAACAAGCTTCTGCTTTAGAACCTAAGAACAGCATTACATTTCCCAAAGATGAAAATCGCTTTCACACTGTGAGATATTAAAAAAGCCTTTAAAAACCCTTATAGTGTTAAAATTGCATTATAAAAATGTACACCCTAAAGAAATGCATTTGTGCACAATAAATGGTTGTCATGCTGCTTTTCCCTCGAGAAGAAGCAGAGATAGGTAAGATATATTAGTAACAGTTGTAAATTGCAAGGAATGTTTGTTTTCTTGTTGATCCTATTTTGTTTTGTTTTCTTGCACAGACACCTCTACAGGTAAACAAGGACTAGTGGATGTCAAACCTCCCGTAGATCACTGACTATTCACATGGTTTACTTTAATTGAACAGAGAGCAAGAGATAGTGAATAGGTTTAGTCTAGACCTGGCAAAGTATGGGCCCAGGGGCCACATGTGGCCTGTTGGCTGCCCCTGACTGGCTTCCTAAATACTAGACCTGGGCCCAAACAAAATCTTAACATTAATTGATGTATCAGCGTGAATAATTGATATATTTTTATTGAGTTTATTTTATTACAAAAATGATGACCTGATCAATTGATTAATATGAATTTAATGGAATGTATTTGAAATATTACACATCTTCTATTAAAAAATGCAACTATTTAAAAAAAACAAACAAAAACATCCAATGAACCAGGTGTATTTAAATCTTATAAAATCCAGTTTTGAAATCTTTATATGAGAATTGAGATGAACCTATTGGTCCGGCCCTTCATTACAATCCATTTTCTCGTGGCGGGGCCCCCCTGTTGTGTTTTTTTAATTGCTGACAAGTAGGACTAAATGTAATAGAGTTACAAAGCTTGCCTGTGCTTTTAATTTGCAACCAATTAAATGTTACAGTACCTAGCTGCAGTGACCCAATAAAAAGATATTATCTGACTGGCTGCTGCAAATGAATACACAGGCAAACTTTTGATTGCATCACCCTAAATTGCACTACATTTTTATCCTGATATTTTAAATGAAGCAGATCACATGAGGTAAAACCACTATCACTAACATACAGTTTGATTTTTTTTTTACGTTGTCTGTAAGTTGTGCCTATCTGGGTAAACCCGTCAGGAACTCTGGGAATTACCTATAATCGTCAGTGTATAGGGGTTCTCCTGTTCAATCAGAGTGCCAACGAATGAACGTAGATTGCACTTGATCGGTCAGAAATGACGGAAAATTTGCATTGGTTGGTATCGGCTTGCCTTTACTTTAAGTAGAGGGAGCCGTCTGATTGTACTGTGTAATGGCCCACACAGCCGACTGATCCCCATACCGGTATGGGAATCGGTCGGGTCCATGGTGCTGTTCCCACAGCTCCCACACAAGGTCTTAAATTAAAAATTTTGTTCTTAAACAAATCACTAAGTAGAAGATGGTTGGAGCACACCACAAACTCACTGTCTCTACACCGGTCCTGAAGCCAACAATTTATTTAAACATAATATAGATATATACGTATGTTCTGACGCATATCGGGCCGGCGATGACACCTCATCAGAGACATTCGGGTACCTATCCGCCCTCGTTCCCTCAGCTGCATTTCGCTGCTTCCCGTGCCTTTCCGTGCACGGAAACAGTAGAAGGTGCTGGACATGCACGGTTTCCTGTGATTCACAGGATAGAATCAGTGTATCTTTGGTTACGAGCAAGTGATACTTTAGTAATCATCAGTATATACTGTCCCTGGATCATTTTTATTTTTAGCTGTACTGTATTTTTAAATGTTGAAGCATATTGAGATGAATGTTCTGCCCAGATTGTGTATTACACATCGTATACCAAGGTGTCATATCTTTAAAATAAACATCTTCTGTTTTTATAAGAAACCTATAACCGCCATTTAATAAGATTAGCTGTTCTTTTTCCTGTCCTTTTTTTCAAACATTCTAATGTCTATTTTGTTTTTTTCTCATCAGGCATAGTTCGAACTTAAACCTCCATCAGAAGTTGATGACTAAAGATGCTCTAGATTTGCAAAGCAACCCATTTCATATAACCCTTATCTTCTAAAAGACGCACTAAGATATTATCAGGATCTCATTGATCAGGACCTCCAAGAAAAATTCTGGGCAGACATCTGTGATCTTCAAAGGATGAACAGAACAGGGAGCCTGGTTTATCCCATAAGCAAGATCAGAGAGCCATGTTTGGACAGCTTGGAACTAGACTCATGAATGACATGTTGTATTGGATTTAAGCACTGCTTCAAGCATCAAGTCTGGGAGTAGTTCCCATTCCTCATGGGACTCCGATGGAGGAGTGAAGAAGGTAACATACCAGTGGAAGATAGTGATGAAAGCCTGTGAAGGATTGAGCTTAATAACACAAGAGGAGCTCTACCAGAATTTTAACTTAACCAATAGAGTTCATCAAAGTTTCCCAAGTTTACCATCGGCATGCCAATCACCTGTCATCTTGTCATAAGACATATAGTAACAAAGGAACTTTTAGAGCACATTACAAACTGTCCATTTGCAGCAACTACACAAGTGTAAAGTAGAAGGATGTAACATTATGTTCTCATCTGTGCGCAGTCGAAACAACACAGTCAAAACCCAACTTGCACAGAGGATAGCCGAATTGCCAATAACTAAACGTACAATGGTGTAAAGTCAGGGTTTTCAAATAAATACATTTCGATATGTATATCTACTAACAGACACACTTCTTGAAAATTGGTCCAAAAAAGGTTCATGTACTTAAATGTTTAGAAATCCTGTTATTCCAAATACTACAAATTATCAGCATTTAAACAGATATGTATTTTCAGTTCCCCTGATTAAGCACTTCTTTCCTATATCCTAAATTTAGTGGTACAATAGAATTGGAAACCAAGGAGATAAATTCTAAAATAGACTGGGCAGTGCCACTTGCTTAAAATGAAAAAGTGAGTTTCATTTTTTGGAGATACTCAGAGTTTCTCATAAAGCTGGTCAACAGGTGAAGCTAGAAATATACAATCCACCTGCTGCCAGCCCAAACAGGGGAGGCATGGCATTTCACAACAAGTGTTATATGGCCTCAGGTTCCCTGTCTAGGGATGCGTCGGAGGTAATTAGTCCTTAGGAAAGTGGTAAGGCCACTATCCAGGTGCTTGATTGCTGCCTTTCCCCCCCCTAAGGTTTAATGTCTTTTTTTTCCTGTATTATGTCCAAATATAAAATGGAAACTGGCGGGATTCACTGATGATATTGCAATGCTTGTTAAATTAGGCTAAAGGTCCTTTTTGTTATCTACCTTTAGGACCATGTTCTTTATGTGCTTCTAATGATTGTGGATGTAGTAGGCCAGATATGGCATTCAGGACCTCAGTTTCAGCTTGTTATAAAATTAGTTTTGTTAGTTTATCATTTGGCGCTTTCAGGTTTTGCTGAAAACAACTCTAGTTCCTTAAACCAGTCAAAGTACTGGAAGTTGCCTAACAAGAGCTAAAGTGCTGCAAAATCGAAAGTTTGTTTTTTTTTTCATTGCTCTTTGGTAGCACTTTTCTCTAACTGGCTTATGATTAATAAGTTCTTATGTTAAAAATGATGCTAATTTTGCCCAACCAATCAATGTTAGCTTCATCAATGGAAATAACATCTGATTGGTTTGGGCAAACATTACATCATTTTAACAATAAGAACTTTTATTCATAGGCCTGTAAGAATCGTATAACTCCATGTGCTGAGCTTTCCTACTCTTTATCATACGAAGAGGGTTCTAATTTTTTTCTACTAACTAGAATCTCCCAGTGGAACGTCTTTCATTGCTCTTTTCCAATGCACTGTTTTTCATTTTCAGGGAAAAAGCATAATCTTGAAAGAGCAACACTAACGATGTATTTCAAAGTGAGTGTGTGCAAAGAACTACCTTTACTGAAAACTGGTTAAACCACTGATGATACCGTGCCAGCTGAAACACTGACATTTTGTAGAACGTAAAATTCTGTGTAAGTGTGGAACCTGGTGGTATGATTTTGTACATTTTTTGATACAGTGTTTAATGTATGTTAATTCATTTTGTTGTTGACAGGGAGGTCCAGAACTCATTTTTTTGCCACCCAAGATTTGTCACTGTACAATTTTGTCTTATATGCTATGGCACTTAACTTTTCTACTGGCGTTTTGTATGTGATGCTTTTGGTCACTTCCTCTGTAGTTGTATTTTGTGGATTTGGTAGAACTTTTCTTTCTTTAACACATAGGAGAAGCAAAAACATATTGTCAGAAGTTCTAAACCAACTGCACAATTTGTATATACCATACTGATAAGATTTGTATTTTATGCTTCTTCTAAATATATGTGAAAAGTCCGGTAGACTGGATAGAATCTATTATCATGTACTGTATTAAAGCAACTCACCTTATAGATTTCACTGTAGTAGTTGTAAAATAAACAACTCAAGCTATTATTTAACTTATTCTGTACATGTTTATTGGTATAAACTTTTATTTTGTATAGTATTAACTGGGCTCATTTAAATATGACGCCAGACCATGTCTATTTCTGTGATCCCAAAAAAAACAGTGATAAATGGTGCTTGCTAAGCATGTATGGCCCTTTGGAAAGTATTAGTAAACATAATACATTCCATTTATATATAGTAAGTAACTTTACTCCTGTTATTGTTCAATGTCACTTCTGAATAGCATCCCTTTTTGTTGTCCTTTACAACTGTACTTTGAATATAATATTCTGTTTAATACAATATATTTGTATACTGAAAATAGTCTAAAGGTTTGCCATTGTTTCCAGAAAAGCTACAAAATATTTGTACATTCCAGATCTTTTTTCCTTATTAAATCTAAACAAAGTTGGTTTGATTCTGATGTATGTATGTATTCTGTCCTAATTGTTTCATTGGGATGGGGTTACAAAAAAAACAAATTAAGGGCTTGGCCACTCTAGCATGTTACAAACATGCTTTACAAACACGTGCATGTCAATGTTGGTAGCCCCATTGCATAAGCTGTGATCCATTTCCGGAGCACATGCGTTTTTTTTGCGAATTGAATTGCGCAAACCAGTGTGGCTTTAGCCTAGGGAAATCTAAAGATGTAAAATAGAATGAGGCAGTGATCCAGGGGTGCAGAATTGCTGCCTTATCTCCAACAGAAATTCTACTAAATTGGTGCTATCGGCTATCAAGGGTTTACTTTAAATAATATGGTGATCTTTGAATGTAAATCCGTTTTGTCTGGTAGAAAATAAAACCTAAACCTGCCTATTATATGGATCCTAGCTACCTCTACTGTGAATGTGCGAATACACAGTTACCACAGCTCAGCTATTTAAAGGGGAATTCAGTACAAATCCATATGCTTTTCAGAAAAAAAGAGCAGTATTTCCATCCCAATGACCTTAATCTGCCATTCAGCATTTTGTCTGTGTATAAATAAATGCAACTGAAATACTGGCTTCCTGTTTGCAGGACCCCTAGTAAAGACCATTATGGTTTGGCCCTTGACCCAGTGCCTGGGTTGATTCCGTTGCTCAGTAGAGATCTGAGCATCTTGACCCATCCAACAGCCAATCAGTAGAAATTACTGTTAGGAATTTCCAAGAAAGTGGTGCATTCACAAACTACAATTTAACAAATATGATCATTTCCACTGAACTGTCCCTTTAAGTTCCCAGAAAGGTTCTGCACCATGCAGTAGTTTTGTAATAAAGGTTTTAAATGAGATCATTTTGTTACGTTTTCTGAAAGGAAATCTTCCTCCCTCTATGCTATAATACTTTATACTAATACCATGTACTGATCAAACTATTGGATCAGACATGAACAACTATACTCATATCAATACACATTTCGAGTGACATATAACCCATGCATTACTTTCATGAGATTACCATTATTGTTAATGGGAGACCAATCAGGCCCCTCATACCCCATGCAAGTAGAATGGCTGCCAGCCAGTTACTTATGTGGGAGTAGGAGTCAGTATTCCATTTGCAGGCATTAATGCCAATTGATTGATAATACCATATTAATGAGTCTTTCTTTAGTGGCTATTATGTCAGGCATGTATTTAGAGCCATCAGTGCTCACCAATCCCATTAAAACTCATTATAGGGCTGTCCAAAAAAACTGTTCATTTACCTACCCTCAATCCCACGGATATATTCAGTACTTTATTGCCTGCATGACTAATCAGATAATTAGTGGTCCTCAACACAGCCAATGATTGACCGTTGTTTAATCTGCTGCCTCCTCTGCACATGCTAAATCCTATCAATGCTCATTGACTAAGGGAGGAGGCAGATACCTTTGCCAGAAAGTAATAGAATTTATCATTAAATATCTGGCTCACAAATACATGTAATAACTGGTAAAAATAGCAGTTGGGGTTGGGGGCGGGTAATTGGACAGTCACCAGTTCCTTTGTTTTTAAGGATAGGCATTCCTTTATTCTACAAATTGGAATACTGGCTCTTACTTCACGCATACATATAAATCCGTTTTGTGTCCCTTTACATAGTTTAATATTTCCGCAAATTTCCTATGATATAAAAAATCTCTAAAACATCCATACTTGATCCCTGTTTTGGAAGTACCATCCATATTTGTCCGAACCGCCAGCACTATTCTATTTGCTACAGTGTACAGCCCAACCCATTTTCAAAATATCCTGTAGAATAGTTTATGAAAACTAAACTGCGAAATTAGTAAGAACTTTTCCCTCCTGTGAAGATTATGCAGCCAGATTAATAATGGAGTCTTCTTTGCATCATAATCAGTCTTGACTGATGCAAGTAACTGCATACTTTTTTAAAAAAAAACATCCGCCTACATACTATTTAAAACTTTACATCAACCCATTTTATTCATTACATGTCCACTTAATCACACCCAGGTCCGAGTTTTTCCTCTGAATTAGATTATCTCCTGTAATTATACAAATCTATGAAATTAAAAAATGAAATAAGGCTTGTTGATTGCCACAAGTTTCTTGATCCATACTAACTATTCTGTAAAGGGATTATACCCCCCCTCCCAAACACCACCCTCCCATTGATGTACCCAAGGTGAGAACCTAAACTGCTAGGTCCTCAAACCAGCTGGACATTAAATCACTAGCAACGGCTACTTAAGTTGTGTTTAGTCCACCTAGGGTTTCCAGATCACCTGCTGATTGTAGGATGCTCTTAATAATGTATTTAGCAGGGCTGCACTTATTACAACTAATCGTGTTTAAATTGCTTACTGCTGACTCAGTCTTTCTGCCATGTGTTTTTTTTATAGACATCCTATGATTTATCAGTAATCTGGGCAATAGTTGAGGTTTGGACCATGTTAGCCACAGACCTCCTAAAAATAACTGCTCTAGGCTCATTCCTATCAATGCAATTTGGTCACAATGATGTGGATATACAAATATCCCTCATGAAGTAGATGGCAGTGCAGCAGCAAAACCTTTTTACAAGGAGGAGGGAACACACATAAATCGGTTCTTAACATGATACACTTCACCGTCACACACAATACATTCTCATTCATCAGGATATCTATCTGTCACAAACCCTCCGGGCCACGACGCCCAGCCCACCCCTATCAGCTACCGGAAAACACATTCCAAGCACCCGACAGGTGGACGGAACAGATCGGACCCCGTGTGTTATGAACAAACATATACTACACCATTAATATTAATTAATATCAATATACTCGCGGCACCACATTCCGAGAAAACATCGGAATGACCTGTTACATATATCTATGGGGTAATCCGCACCCCTACTTCTAACAACCTGTAAGAAATTGGTATCACCCCTAATATTCTATACACAGTTATACAGTATATCTATATACCTAAACTCTATATACCTTCTCTATAGTGCATACTTCGAAGACACAGGTTCGTTTTGGGATATACTCAGAATAGGACAATAGCCTATAAATTATTTTCATATCATTTATTAAATTGCCACAAAAATAGTGCATAAAAAAAATATAAGAAAAACTAAAGTAATTTACTGAACATAAAAGCGATAATCACACAGTGAGGGTAAGAAATGGTAATCGAAGAAATTAAAGATAATTGGTACTTAAAATAATTGGCACCTGAAAAGTCTCGACTGAAGTCATCGACTGATATACCAGTTATGGGAAAAGTCCAAAATATGTTTCCTTGCTTTAAAACATACGGCCCGTCCTGTTGTCTAGATGTTTTTGAAGATGTTTGACGAACTCGACTCCTGAGCTTGAGACCCCGCTCCCAATTTATCCTTTGCCAGAAAATGGCAAAGTCCTGGTCTCTGAGGGGGTGGACTTGGTTCTGCCCCCGAAGGTTGGTCCTATTTTTGGAGGGAATTTTAAATGTCACAATTCCCCTCCAGTCCATAATCTTTGATCTGCCAGTTGGTTTCTGCTCAAATCTCAACTAGAAGATCCCTGCTGAGCTGGTGCATACTCAGCCTGTAACAGTGTAATTCATTTACGGGACTTCACACCTTCCCCCTTTGAGTCCAGAACCTCTTGCTAGTCAGCTCTTTAACACCAAATGGGAATGGCTAGGAAAGGAGCAGAGCTTCAACTGAACAGATTTAACCCTGTGATTACCCATGACAGGGAACAAGGGGGACTGCCATAACTGCTTTCTGTATACAGTCTAGGGAGCCAATAACATTGGAATGTGTATGGGCACATTGAACCATCATTCTGTATATAGTCTAGGGAGCCAATAACATTGTAATTTGTATGGGCACCTTGAACC
>JAACNH010004062.1:0-25719 GCA_019447015.1 Hymenochirus boettgeri | reverse complement strand
GCAGTTTCTATATTAGTGGAGCTGTATGTGTGACTGGGGCAGTTACTTTACCAGTGGGGATGTATGTGATAGGGGCAGTTACTGTACCAGTGGGGCTGTATGTGATAGGGGCAGTTATTGTACCAGTGGAGCTGTATGTGTGACTGGGGCAGTTACTGTACCAGTGGGGCTGTATGTGATAGGGGCAGTTACTGTACCAGTGGAGCTGTATGTGTGACTGGGGCAGTTACTGTACCAGTGGGGATGTATGTAATAGGGGCAGTTTCTATATAGGGAGTTTATGTGTGACTGGGGCGTTACTGTACCAGTGGGGTTTATGTGATAGGGGCATTGTTCTATATTAGTGAGCTGTATGTGTGGACTGGGGCAGTACTGTACCAGTGGGGATGTATGTAATAGGGGCAGTTTCTATATAAGTGGAGTTTTGTGTGACTGGGGCAGTTACTGTACCAGTGGGGATGTATGTAATAGGGGCAGTTTCTATATAAGTGGAGTTGTATGTGTGACTGGGGCAGTTACGGTACCAGTGGTGCTGTATGTGATACGGGCAGTTACTGTACCAGTGGGGCTGTATTGACAAGGCAGTTTCTATATAAGTGGAGCTGTATGTGTGACTGGGGCAGTTACTGTACCAGTGGGGATGTATGTGATAGGGGCAGTTTCTATATAAGTGGAGTTTTATGTGTGACTGGGGCAGTTACGGTACCAGTGGTGCTGTATGTGATACGGGCAGTAAAAGCATTGTGAGTAGGGCAGTTTCCGGTAGTGGTTCCTACTGCTAAGGTTTCTGAATCTTTTACAGATGTTACCTGCATTTTGCTTGCGCTCAGCCCTCTTGCAGCGGTGGAGGTTCTGGGTATTAGTGGTGTGAGAGCAGCACACAGCCATGAAGGACAAGGTGAGTGTGTATGTGTGATGGACTGTTCACTATTAGTTCCTTCCATGGTGAGAAGGGAGATTGGCTTAAAACAGAAAACAAAAATAAAATCATTTTACTGTGAGGTTTATAGCGGGAAATCTACCCAGAGAGCCTTACCAGCAACAACTTTAGGGAACAATCGTCAAAGTCTGTGTTGGGCCCATTCCCCTATTCCTGTCCACTTACAGGCACTGCGCTGTACATGGTCTACATGCATGGATCGCGTTTTTAGGGCCTTATTCATCACATTTAGGTTTGGAATATCAGGGTGACAAAGTTCTTTAAAGTGAATTCTATGTTAAAAGTTTTCTATTATTTAGTCAATTCTAGTGATTACAATTGTACTTATCCTTGTCTGCATTCCTGTGTATGCCTGTGCTGATCTAGCCATACGTACCTATGTGTGGCGATCTAGTGCATACGTACCTATTGTGGCGATCTAGTGCCATACGTACCTATTGTGTGCGATCTAGTGCCATACGTACCTACGGTGTGCTTCTAGTGCATACATTACGGTGTCTGATCTAGTGCCATACTACCTATTGTGTGGCGATCTAGTGCCATACTACCTACTGGTGCTGATCTAGTGCCATACGTACCTACGGTGTGCTGATCTAGTGCCATACGTACCTACGGTGTGCTGATTCTTGCCATACGTACCTACGGTGTGCTGATCTAGTGCCATACGTACCTACGGTTTGCTGATCTAGTGCCATACGTACCTACGGTGGGCTGATCTAGTGCCATACGTACCTACGGTGTGCTGATCTAGTGCCATACGTACCTACGGGTGCTGATCTAGTGCCATGCGTACCTACGGTGTGTCTGATCTAGTGCCATGCGTACCTACGGTGCTGATCTAGTGCCATGCGTACCTACGGTGTGCTGATCTAGTGCCATGCGTACCTACGGTGTGCTGATCTAGTGCCATGCGTACCTACGTTGTGCTGATCTAGTGCCATGCGTACCTACGGTGTGGCGATCTAGTGCCATACTTACTACGGTCTTTGCTGATCTGGTGCCGTACGTACCCGGTGCGATCTAGTGCCATACGTAATTACGGTATGTGCTGATCTGGTGCCATACGTACTACGGTGTGTGCTGATCTGTGCCATACGTAAACGGTGTGGCTGATCTGGTGCCATACGTAACTAACGGTGTGTGCTGATCTGGTGCCATGCGTAACTACGGTGTGTGCTGATCTGGTGCCATGCGTAACTACGGTGTGTGCTGATCTGGTGCATGCGTAACTACGGTGTGTGCTGATCTGGTGCCATGCGTAACTACGTGTGTTGCTGATCTGGTGCCATGCGTAACTACGGGGTGTGCTGATCTGGTGCCATGCGTAACTATGGTGTGTGCTGATCGGTGCCATACGTAACTACTGTGTGTGCTGATCTGGTGCATACGTAACTACGGTGTGTGCTGCTGGTGCCATAGCTAACTACGGTGTGTGCTGATCTGGTGCCATGCGTAACTACGGTGTGTGCTGATCTGGTGCCATGCGTAACTACGGTGTGTGCTGTCTGGTGGCCATGCGTAACTACGGTGTGTGCTGATCTGGTGCCATACATAACTACGGTGTGTGCTGACTGGTGCCATACATAACTACGTGTGTGCGATCTGGTGCCAAACAAACTACGGTGTGTGCTGATCTGGTGCCATACGTACAGCTGTGGAAAAAATGGAGACCCATTAAATTTTCAGTTGTATGCTTACATATCCAATAGATAGTGTTACCCCCTTGATTGAAAAAAGTTGCAGACAGACACTTCTTGTAGCCATTTAGCGTCTCTGACATCAGTCTGAGGAAAGTTTGCCCACTCCCCACAGCGTTTAGGGACAGTCTCAAGTTTCTACCTAGGGTCTTCACTTGTAACCCAATCTATAGCAAGTAAAATAAAAGAGGTAGGTAGACGACTAATGGTACAGACAATGCTGTGAGAGGTTTTTTTTTTATTTGCAGTCCTTGCGCCACAACGTTTCGGGTATCGCATACCCTTTCTCTGACTTAGAAATGGTATGTGATACCCAAACATGTTGTGGCAAGAACTGCAAATAAAAAAATCTTCACAGCAGTGCTGTACCTTAGTCTGTCTACCTAACTCTCTTTTTTGTTAGTTTTAGTAAGCATCTCAATGGGATTAAGGTCTGGGCGTTTACTTCTCCTCCATTTCTTAGTTGTCAGACGTCCTTGATTCCTGGTATGTTTTGGGTCCTTGTAATGTTGCAGGGTCCAGTTCTGCTTAAGATTTTTCTTCTTCGTCTCACATGCACCGCAGAATTCATGGTGTATTTTTAATGGTGAGATGACAAAGTCCTGCTGCAGAAAATCATCCCCAAAATGTTATACTTCCACCTTCATGCTTCACGGTTAGTAAGGTTTCTTTTCCTGTAATATTGTATTTGATTTGCACCAAACATGTCTTCTGGTGTCCAAATGTTTTAATTTTAGACTCCTTTGTCCAAGAACATTTTTCCAGAAGTCCTGGGCTTTGTCTACATTCTCTCTGGCAAACGTCAGTCTGGCTAGATGTTTGTTAGAGAGCAAATGTTTTCTCCTGCGAACCTCCCATGTAACTTAAGCTGTGCAGTCTTTCTGACATCCAATGATTTGTCTTTGGTGCTCAAGTTTCTCATCCGATGGCTCAGAACTGCTGTATTTCGACCATCGCTCTTTCCTTTGCCGGATCTTCCCTTCCAGAAGAAGTTGAGTTCACACAAGCGACTCTGAAGGAAAAGAACGTGGACCATGGAAGAGCACCTGACCCAAGAGACAAATTTCACGTAATGTACTGGGGTGGGAAGTGGAAAACATCTTGCAGTTGGAATGGAATAACTTTTGTTTACCTGTAGCTGCTATTTTCATTATATAAACTACTCGTTTGTACTTGCGTTTTCCTTACCATGCGAAATACTGCAGGAAGGCCCCCAGCTCACAGTACATCAAACTATTTAGACAATCCAGTCTATTACTGATGGCCCAGCGGGGACTGGTAGTCCTCTGTACTCGCCCCCCGGCAGCGGGACTAGAAGTAGTCCTCTGTCTCCCGCCCAAGAGGTCAGAAATGCCAAACCGAAAAGAAAGAGTCAACTGAATACCAAATCAACAAGTCCCCTAAAAGTGGCAAAAAGTCTATAACAGGATGTGTTGTACTGTTATTTTATTGTATTAAACTGCCACTGATGGAAGTTTTGGAACATTTTCCAACTGGTCCAATCAGTTTTTGATAACTGGACGGATACACATCATTATGTCGAACAGAAGGCACAGGTTGATTTCTCAGGGCTCTGAGCCAAGGCCTCTTCTTAATCTGTGTATAAATGACTTAGAAGGGACATTGGGAACAAGTTCTCTGTTATAATGACTAGAAGGGACATTGGGAACAAGGTCTCTGTGTATAAATGACTTAGAAGGGACATTGGGAACAAGGTCTCTGTATAAATGACTTAGAAGGGACATTGGGAACAAGGTCTCTGTGTATATATGACTTAAAGGGCATGGGAACAAGTCTCTGTATAAATGACTTAGAAGGGACATTGGGAACAAGGTCTCTGTATAAATGACTTAGAAGGGACTTGGAACAGGTCCGTTTATAAATGACTTAGAAGGGACATTGGGAACAGGTCTCTGTGTATAAATTTCTTAGAAGGGACATTGGGAACAAGGTCTCTGTATAAATGACTTAGAAGGGACATTGGAACAAGGTCTCTGTGTGTAAATGACTTAGAAGGGACATTGAGAGCAAGGTCTCTGTGTTAAATGACTTAGAAGGGACATTGGGAACAAGGTCTCTGTGTATAAATGACTTAGAAGGGGCATTGAGAACAAGGTCTCTGTGTATAAATGACTTAGAAGGACATTGGGACAAGGTCTCTGTGTAAAATGACTTAGAAGGGACATTGGGAACAAGGTCTCTGTGTATAAATGACTTAGAAGGACATTGGGAACAAGCTCTGTGTATAAATGACTTAGAAGGGCACATGAGAGCAAGGTCTCTGTGTATAAATGACTTAGAAGGGACATTGGGAACAGGTCTCTGTGTTAAATGACTTAGAAGGGGCATTGAGAAAAGGTCTCTGTGTATAAATGACTGAAGGGACATTGGGAACAAGGTCTCTGTGTATAATGACTTAGAAGGAACATTGGGAGCAAGGTCTCGGTGTATAAATGACTTAGAAGGACATTGGGAACAAGGTCTCTGTGTATAAATGACTTAGAAGGGACATTGGGAACAGGTCTCTGTATAAATGACTAGAAGGGGCATTGGGAGCAAGGTCTCTGTGTATAAATGACTTAGAAGGACATTGGACAGAGGTCTCTGTGTATAAATGATCTTAGAAGGGGCATTGGGAGCAAGTTCTCTGTGTATAAATGACTTAGAAGGGACATTGAGAACAAGGTCTCTGATAAATACTTAGAAGGGGCATTGGGAACAAGGTCTCTGTGTATAAATGACTTAAAAGGGGCACTGAGAGCAAGGTCTCTGCATTTGCTGATGACACTAAACTATGCAGAGCTTTGGAAACTATGTGCAACTGCTGCAAGCAGACCTAGATAGATTATCATAATGGGCAGCAGATGGCAGATGAATTCAATGTTGGTAAATGTAAGGTGATGTATTTGGGGTTTAACAATCCCTGTGCCACCTTCCCATAAATAACTGTGTTAATTGAATCTCTAATAGAAAAAGATTTGGGGGGAGGGGGGGGGGTTCTGGTAGATAACAAGACTTAGCTGTAGAAAACAATGCTGGAAAGCCATGGTTAGAGCTAGCAAGATTTGTCTTGTATAAAGAAGGAATAGATTCAAGGGAGAATAATATTATACTCCCTCTTTACAAGACATTGGTAAGGCCTCATTTGCAATACGCAGTTCAGTTTTGGAATTCCATATTTCTGGCCCCTTTTTACTTTACTAGTTTCTGTGCACAAAAAAGGCACGGAAGAAAGAAACACGCCAGGGTAAAAAAGGCTGGTAAGTACTGTTAGAAGCATGTTTGGAATTTATAAACCTCGCAAGGTTGAGGTTTTGGGGGTTTGCCAACGAAATATCAATCATTTTTGGGGGGTGGACATACCTTTTCAGAAAAGGGCAACTAAATAGGGAATGGAGGGGCTTGATATGCAGAAGATTAGACAAGTTAGGGCTGTTTACATTGAAAGAAGTGACGTTTGTGTGGGGATATGATAACCTTATATAAATATATTAATGGGCCATAACAATGAACTCTCTGGTGCATGTTCACTAATAGGTCATATCAGAGGACACGTGGACATCCTTTAAGGTTGGAAGAAGAAGTTTCATCTTCAGGTTAGAAAAGGTTCTTTACAGTGAGAATGGTAACACTGTGGATCTGTCTTCCAGCAGATGTGGTAAGGGAAAGTTCATTAATAGCTTTAAAAGTGGGATGGATAAGTATTAATACATATACTGCAGTTCTGGTTGATCCAGGGTACTTTCCCTGGAGTCGGGAAGAATTTTTTTCCTTTCTGAGGGCTTCTTGAGTTGGCATTTAGTTGTTTTGGGGGGATTGACCACTGGGCTGTGGGCACTGTGGGTACAAAACATTGTTTACCTTAAAACACACAGTTGGCGAGGTATTTTATAACCTTACCTGTGTCTGGTTTAAATGACTCCCCTTATTCACATTCCAACATATAAAGGAGATGGAAACATTTTTTTTTTCTTTGTAAAACCAGTATATCGATAGAGTAATCCTTTAATGACATTAAACTGCCCCAACAGCACTCTTTACACAGGCTGCTCTCTTGTGTTTGTTACCCCTAAAAGGCATGTTTAGTAAAACAATCAAGGTAATGAAACTTATTTAAAGAATCGCAACAATGCCTAATGTGGTCTAGACGGTGTTTCTTATATTACAAAGTGACGAATGCTATAGTTTCCCATTTATTATTTATCAACAATCTCTTGCAGTTTACAGGATAAAGTTCAACAGACCTACGCTGAGATGAACCAACCAACAATGAATGGAAGACGTGATTGGCAGTGTCCTTATTTTTATTGGGCTAACGGGCCTGATTGTGTGGTGGCAGAGAGTGTATGTGAGTATGTCCTGACACAACCTACCACCTTTCCCTTTCCCAAGTAAATATCTGCTTTCCTCCATTACAGTTTACCCACCCAAGCCACATACCCTGACTGAGGAATGGAAGGCGATGCAAATGCGCAGGATTCAGACATGCGAGTGGGCCCCATCCAAGGGTTTTCCTCCAAGTGGGACTTGAGAAGATGAATGGAAGAAATAAGCCAGAAATAGGCCAGAAAAACAGAGGGTGGAACCTGACAAAAGAATTGGATATATGGATGTCTCTATACCCACCACACCAGCTATACCTACCACATTGTAAGAGTTAAATAAAGATTTAAAAACTGTCTTTCATGTGATGTTGGTTTCTAGACCAGTGAATGTGCCGCCCCCTGGACATTGCCCTACTGGGACAGTGAATGTGCCCATGGCTGGTCCCTGTGCTACCCCCAGTCATGGCGCTACAGGGGCCAGACTCTGTGCCACCCCTGGTATGGCTCTACATGGTCAGTCCCTGTGCCTCCCCCGGTCATGGCGCTGCAGGTCTGGTCCCTGTGCCCCCCTGGTCATTGTGCTACACAGCTTGTCCCTATGCCACCCCTGGTCCCTCTGCTACCAAGTACATTACCCCAGAGCTACCCTTAGGTATTCCTCTAAAGCCAGCCAGGTCAGTCTTTGCTGTATTAACTTACACTACATATATTTAAAGCCCATAGCCATTAGTTAGAACAAGCAAACAGCATAGTTCTACACGTCCATTTTAATAACCACTGCCCAAAGCATAGAGCAAAAACAAATTAAAACCAGAAGTAACTTAATGTTTACATTAACGGCCCAAGTGTAAACAGAATAGAATTTCCAAAGGAACCTCGATCTCATGAGCAGGCGTAGAAGAGTGCGAGTCCTGTGCCAGATCAGTGCGGTGTCTATCGGCGCGTCAAGTAAGAAAACAGGAAGAAAACTCCAGCCAGAGTCATGATAGTCACCATCCATCGGCCGAAACGTTCCTGGCTCTTTCTGCTCCGAGCTGCAGCATCCTTTCCATACAGAGTGACAAACCTTCCTGCAAGAACAACACACTGGATTAAACACTTAACACACAAGGGTATCTGACTGGAAAAAAATAATTGCCATTAATAGAAACTATAATTCTTCCAACTATCACTGTACCATTTTATTTTTGTGACTGCCCTATTTTTTTTAGATATTAATTCTGAACCATCCTCCATTCAGCTGTCAATCAAGTTCCTTATTAATCATTAACTCTTGTATTAGTGTACGTTTGCTGTGACAAGTGGTATGTGGGCCAGTGCTGGTCATAGTGATTACTGAGCATGCATGCCTTCACATAGAGTTGTGTCTGATGGGAGGGATTGGTTAGAGTGGGAGGCGGTATACTGAGCTTGACCAAACAAGTCATTTAAAGGAACAACACCTCATAGAATGTTACTTACATTATTCATTTTTAGAAGTCTTTGTCACTACCATACCTGACTGTCTGCTGAGTCCATGCCCACTGATCACTGTAACCATCTGTCTTGTTTCTACAATTGAATGAGACAGTATTCCATGTGGTGGAACTCAGCACACCGACTGCTATCTCCACCTATGTGCTGTGCCCACCGACTCCACCAATGTTGGTGTGACCACTGACTGCCATCTTCACCTATGTGTTGGCACCCACCAACTGCCGTCTCCACCTACTGTATGTGTGTCTGCCCACTGACTGTCATCCTGCTTATTTGAGTCTCTTCATTTCGTCAAACCAATATCCTTCCCATATTTCTACTCATGCTGCCTTTGTTTTAGCTGTATTATTTTAATGTGTTCTTATTGTTTACTTAGAATCAGATCCAGTAAAATCCCAGTCACTCCCACCTACCTCTCTCCTTCCACAGTGTTTTATCCTGCACAGTGTTAAAGATGTTTACACTAAAACAACTACAAGAATCTGTACACACAATACCAATTCATTGTTCAGAAAAACCCACCACACCTCTGATCAACAACTGATGAAGGGCTGGGTTGGTAAGTGTGATTTTATCCCTTTGCAGTAGACATGTGGAAAGTTCCCTGGCTGCCACCTTAACCTGGATAAACTGTACCTTGAATAGGAAGTGAGTTCTGATTGCTATGATACATCACTTCAATTCTAATTAATGCTACACATAGATATTTTCTGTTCCCAATTACCAATGTCTAGCTGAGAGAAACATCACACTACGCATATGCCAAGGACTTAAGAGGTAGGTAAAAGGTAACAACCAACACCATAACCCTTCCTGTTACAGTAACAAGATGGCAGCTATTATTTGAAAGGGCAGAGTTAAAGGGAAGCTCCACTGGGGAAACCCCAAACTACTTTACCCCAGTGAGATACCTTTAATAAATAGATAATGAATCCACTGGGTGAAAAATTAAAGGACATACCCTCTCTCCAACTGATATTGACCCGATGTAGATCCCATACCATAATAGTTTATAATGCTCTTACCTGTAAACCACAAAGTGCCCTCCCCCTCCGAAAAGGTTGCCACCTCATCTCAAAGCTGTATAAGCTCTTTACGAGTACACACATGCAATGGCCCAGAAAACCGCAAGTATGGCTGTGACATCATCTGTCATGGCCATTACAAACTTCTGCTACCTGGAAGAAACTGGTAGGGAGAGAGGAGGATCAGGACTTTAGATGGTCTACCAGGTAGGAGTGTTCTAACTACTATGGTTGTGTGGGGTGAGCTACACTTAGGTCATTTTTATACATTAACAGGTCACATGTAATGCAGAGATGTCAGGTGCTCCATCTACAAGAATTTATTAATTTTGGAAGGAATTTACAAGCAAGTAAAAAAACTGCACTAAACATGTGCACTACACAGGATGAAAGTAATTAACCTTTATAATTAATTAACTAGAAATCTCCTTATTGATATTATTTGCCAAATGGCTGTTTAATCAAGTTTTAAAATGAAAATGAAGCAAAACTGTCCGGTTCGAATAATAAGACTCCTTTTAATCTGTTCTACAATGGGCAACCCTTATACCACCTTATGTATCCAGCCACCCCACCTGCTGTGTATATTAGGGGTTGACAAATAAAAGACGTGGGTATCTTCTGATCACAAACTTTAATAAGAAACACTTGTCTGAAATTTATTGCTGTGGACGTTCATGAAACTGCAAGCAGGGGCCGGACCGGCAGCCAAATCGTGATTGGCTGAGAAGCAGCCAATCACAGACGCGCGTTCCAGCTGTACTGAACGCTGGAGGAAAGAGGCAATGTAAGTAATGATCAGGAGTTTTGCTTCAAATTACTATGGCGTTTGGGGTTGGGAGCCCTACACTACAGAAAGGGGATTTAAGCTAGGGGGAGGGAGAGAGAAACGGGAGGGGAGGGGAGGGAGGACTGCATTGAGCATGAGCAATTCTCCCGGAGGAGAGACAGGAGGCAAGTCCTATATGGACTCTGCCAGGCTCCAGGTGGCCAGTTTTTTGGATTTTGGAGCATAGCAGGCCAGGCATTTGGAGCTGGGATGTAAGGTAAGGATTTTACTACACTACACAGTGGGGCCAGTAGTGGGTTAAATTATAGTTTTGGGGGTGGACATGTCCTTTAGCCAACACTTGGTGAACCGTTCACCCCTCCAAATCCTGCACTATTTTTAGAAATATTCCTCCCAACCATTTATTCTCACCCAGCCTCCATTGTCCTGGATCCAAGGCTGCAGTGTGTTGTCTAGATAATGGGCCATCCATTGAACAATCCTGGCTGCAGGTCTGTCATCTCTTTGTTTGCACTTTCCACACATGAGCCCGTCCAAAGGCAAGGAAAGCCACAATCGGCCCCAGTTTGTCCCATCCCTAAACAACTCCCCCACCACCTGTTGAAAGCTCTGATAAGCCGTATCCTGGGTGATGTGAAGCTGTGACGTTAGGTCGTTGAACGCTCGCTGATACCTCAGCTCAAACTCATCAGATGCGTCTGCAGAGCCAATAGCACAGAACTTTCCTCCATGTTTCCTTCTCTCGCGGGTTCTGACTCATCCCCTGCAGAAGTTCCATTAGATACCAGTTTGGGGTGGGAATACTAATAAGTGTCTGCTGACACCTTTTTGGTTAAGTTTTGTGCAGACAAATTTCTCCACCAGATCTCTACTACGCTCCCTTCCTTCTCAGGCCCCAGAGACCCTCGCTTTGTGAAATGGACCACCAGCATTCATGTGCCTCTCAGTGAATTGGTCAGGCCACCAGAATGTGGTAACCGAACTGCTTGATAGTCCCAGGAGTGAAAAGCCAATCCCATGGACCACCCTAACAAAGAAAGCAACTAGTATAATACATAGGATACAAAGTGCCAGTTATATATTACAATGCAAAACTAATCTCTGCAATTCAGATGTTCTATAAACAAAATGCAATCACTGTGTAAGGACACACGAACAAACAGTGTGCATCTGGTCTTCCCGTTAGGAAGCAGATTGGGATTTGCATGCTTGGAATATCCTGGTATGTGTCTTTAACAGAAGTTGTACGTCTGTATAGAATATATGGAAATGTTTTTATTTGAACCTGTCTGACCATTTACTCCATTAATTAGCAATGAAATGTGGTGCATAGATTGAGTCTTTGGCTTTATAATAGCAAACATTCACTTAAAAACACAACTCTGATAATGTCAGCAGTCAAGAGATACCGTGAGGAGCCACTAACCAGACACACACACTGTCCACATGTCCCACACTTCACAGGAAACTACAACTAAAGAACAAAGACATCATGGCACTTCAATTCGGACCAGAACTAACTTTATTGATTGGGAACTAATAGTAAACATAAAGTGGTCCTACAGCAACTATTAAATACATGACGTACATTACCAACCGTGCATTTCTTTTTCACTGTCTCTACTATCTAAACCAAACACATCTGCACATAAAAATACTATTCCCACACGTGTACATGGGCAACGCCAGGTACAACTGCTAGTATTTATAAAGTAGAAATCTTATATCTATGTTTTGTAGGTGCTCCCCTCACAGCCACGTCCCCAAATACACCCACATGACGGCCACACCCTCTGGATGCCCATTAAGTCCAATTTGAACAACAATAACCTGCAGATACTTGCAAGTGTGATGCCCCTTCAGCAACTCAGATAAAGGCCTGGGATCCGTGCCTAATTGACTTTAACAACACAAACGAAGAGTCGACTTCAGTGAAACAACAACAGCATAATGTAGGCACAGCAACTCAGAGAGCTGCAGACACAGAAAACAGTTCTACAACAGAGGGAACGAGACATTACCATAAGGCAGTGTTTTAACTAGGAATCACTGGACTCCCCAGCTAAACTATAATAGCACTCTATCCGTTTTATCCACAGGGTTTTCAAAGACAAGGCTGTATCTTTCATAGGAAAAATAAGAAGATGGGGCCCCCCTGTGTGTAGTCTCCCCCTGCTATTTATGCCCGTTAAAAGGCATTTCCCACCCCGAATCTAAAATTTGCCCCAGTGCTGGCCTCAGGAGGGGTTCAAACCAGTTCCTGACGCTTGCTTGTCCTCTGAGAGGTTTTTGGGCATGCGCAGGGAGCCCCATCCCTCCCTCTGAGTCTTCTGGCTGTTTGGTGCCCTACCGTACCTACCTTTCCGTAGTGTAGGGCACCCCAGCCCACCCCCAACTGCCATTTTACTACTTCAAAAAACTCAGAAAGATACTTACAGAACTTCGTTCTGTATGTATATATACTATATAATAATAGGGTTATCCCATATTACTGTATACATGATATAATATAATAATAATAAATGTATTATACAGTATATTAATATATGGTATCCCATACTGATATAAGGCATATATAATAATAATATGTACTATACAGTATATATAGATAATAGGGTATCCCATATACTGTATACAAGGTATATAATAATAATGTTTATCCAGTATATATAGATAGATGGTATCCCATATTACTGTATATAAGGTATATATAATAATATGTACTATACATATATATAGATAGAGGGTATCCCATATTACTGTATAACAAGTATATAATAATAATGTAATTATACAGTATATATAGATAGATGTTATCCCATATTACTGTATATAAGTATATAATTATAATGTACTATACAGTATATATAGATAGATGGTATCCCATATTACTGTATATAATAATAATGTACTATACAGTATATATAGATAGAGGGTACCCATATTACTTTATACAAGGTATATAATATAATGTACTATACAGTATATATAGATAGATGGTATCCCATATTACTGTATATAATAATAATGTACATACAGTATATATAGATAGATGGTATCCCAATTACTGTATATAATAATATGTACTATACAGTATATATAGATAGATGGTATCCCCATATTACTGTATACAAGTATATAAAATAATGTACTATACAGTATATATAGATAGAGTGGTATCCCATATTACCTGTAATATAATAATGTACATACAGTATATATAGATGAGGGTACCCATTATATATATAATAATAATGTATTATCCAGTATATATAGATAGAGGATATCCCATATTACTGTATATAAGGTATATAATAATAATGTATATACATTATGTATAGAGGGTATCCCATTTACTGTATATAAGGTATATAATACAATGACTATACGTATATATAGAGGGTATCCCATATTACTGTATATAAGGTCTATAATAACAATGTACTATACAGTATATATAGAAAGAGGATATCCCATATACTGTATATAGTTATATAATAATGCATTATACAGTATATATAGAGGGTATCCCTATTACCGTATATAAGGTATATAATAATAATGTACTATACAGTATATATAGATGGAGGGTAATCCCATATTACTGTATATAAGGATATAATATGGATTATACAGTATATATAGAGGGTATCCCATATTACTGTATATAAGATATTAATATAATGTATTACCGGTATACATTATTATAGAGGGTTCCCATATTATTGTACATAAGGTATATTTAATAATAATGTATTATGCAGTATATATAGATAGAGGGTATCCCATATTACTGTATACAAGGTAATATAATATAGGTACTATCATATATATAGATAGATGGTATCCCATATTACTGTATATAAAGTATATAACTAGAAAGAAAGTTAAGTATAAACTTGGCTGGAAGTTATATATTTGGCTTGAAAGACTGCATTTTGGAAGGGAATTTGTGTGTTTGTGCGCAATTTTAAAACTCAATAATGTCATGAAGAGGACATTGTTGTTTTTTACTTACCCTTTAATTGCCACTGCATTAAAGGTTGTCAGTTGGTGTGTGTGTATTCATATCAGGTTGGGGGATAAAATACTAACTTTTTTGATGATTGGTCAAAATGAGTTTTTTTTCTTTGTTACCCTTTACGCATGGCTGCCATAGTAATGGATAAGTAATCAGTAGGTGTGTGGTACCCGTTCGGGTTGAGAGTTTAAAAAAAAAAAAAAAACTTTTTTGATGATTGATCAAAATTAGTTTTTTTTACTTTAGTTACCCTTTAAAGGGCATTTCCACCCTTATTATAACTTTTGCCATATCATAGTATATCTTCCCCCAGCCCCAACCACTATAAAATAATTAAGAACGTGCTCCGATGTTTACTTCTTCACTTCCCTCTCTCTCCGACGCCCGGCCTTCTGCAAGCAGGGGGCGGGACCGGCAATCGCATCCTTGATTGGCTGCGACGCGCCTTTCGGCTTCTCAGAATCCTGGGAGAAAGAGGAAGGTAAGTAGAGTTCGGGGGTCTTTCTTAAAATAATTTTTTAGCGGTTGGGCTGGGAAGATATACATGATATGGGCAAGGGGGAGGATCGCAAAACGGGAGGGAGAAGGGCTGAATTACGCATGCCAAACTTCTCCCAGAGGCGAGACAGGAGGCAGAGTCCTATAAGGACTCTGCTATCCTCCTGGTGGGCAATTTTTGGGACTTGGGGGTGGGGCTACAGGAGAACCATATGGAGCTGGGATGTGAGGTAAGGATTTTATTACACACATGGTGGGGCCATTATGGGGGGGGATTATAGTTTTTGGGGGTGGTCATGCCCTTTAAGTATGGCTGCAACAGTAATGGAGGGGTACGTCAGTAGCTGTGTATACCTGTATCACGTTGGGGGTTAAAAAAACAAAGTTTTTTGATTATTGATCAAAATTTGCTTTTTTGACTTAAGTCCCCTTAAAGTATGGCTTCCACAGTAATGGATAAGTAGATCAGTAGGTGTGTGTACCTGGGTCTGGTTTAGGGTTATGTCTTTTTTGTGTTTACAACCATAAAACTATTTTTTATTGAGGAAAATCTAAATCAGTTTTTTACTTTAGTTACCCTTTAAGTATGGCTGCCACTGTAATGGATAAGTAGATCAGTAGGTGTGTGTACCTGGGGTCTGGTTTAGGGGTATTTCTTTTTTGTGTTTCACAACCATAAAACTCTCTTTTATTGAGAATATATCTAATGATTTTTTTTTTTTTTTACTTTAGTTACCCTTTAAATATGGCTGCCACAGTAATGATATGTGTTTAGGAGGTGGTGTACCTGGGTCTGGTTGGGGGGTATGTTTTTTTGTGTTTTATACCATAAAACTATATTGAGGATAAATCTAAATTTGACTTTATTACCACCTTTAAATATGGCTTCCATGGAATGGAAAGGTAGCTCACTAGGTGGGTGTACCTGTGTCTGTGTGGGGGGTTGGGGGTATCACCATTTGTATTTATGACCATGAAAAAAACTGTTGTTTTTTTTGTGAGGATTGTTACCATTAAGTCTATGGGAAAAAATGTCTGGAAATTCACCATAATGCCGTAACGCTCCCGCAGATTCCTTAGCTAGAAGATAGCACACTTCTCCTACATCCCCCGCACGTCTGTACCGAATTTCATGTCTCTAGCTCAAAAACTGTGGGAGGAGATACGGTCCAAAAAAGCGGAAGAATAAAACGGAAGAAGAAAAAGACGAATATAAAGAACAGTAATTTGGCTTTTCAAGCCAAATTAATAATATGTACTATACAGTATATATAGATATAGGGTATCCCATATTACTGTATATAAGGTATAATATAATAATAATAATGTACTATACAGTATATATAGAGGTATCCCAAATTACTGTATATAAGGTATATAATGTCTATACGTATTATAGAGGGTATCCCTATTAACTGTATATAAGGTAATAATAATTACTATACAGTATATATAGAAAGATGGTATCCCATATTACTGTATATACGGTATAATAATAAATGTACTACACGTATATGTAGAATAGAAAATGGTAATCCCAAATTACTGTATAAACTGTATATAATATACTATACAGTATATATAGATAGAGGGTATCCCTATTACTGTATATAAGGTATATAATAATGGATTATACAGTTATATAGAGGGTATCCCATATTACTGTATATAAGATATAATGTATATACAGTATATAAGTCGGGTATCCCATATACTGTATATAAGGTATTATAATGTACTATACAGTATATATAGATGGTATCCCATATTACGTATATATGGGTATATAATAATGTACTATACAGTAATATAGTTAGAATGGTATCCCAAATTAACTGTAAATAAGGTATATAATAATAATGTACTATACAGTACATATAGATAGATGGTATCCCCAATAACTGTATATAAGGTATATAATGTACTATGCATGTATATATAGATAGAGGGTTCCCGTATAACTGTATATAGGGTATATATAATTGATTATACAGTATATATAGATATAGGGTATCCCATATTACTGTATATAAGTTATATAATAATGTACTATACAGATATAGATGGTATCCCATATTACTGTATATACGGTATATAATAATGTACTATACATTATATATAGATGGTAGCCAAATTCCTGTATATAAGTATATAATGTACTATGCAGTATATATAGATAGAGGGTATCCCGTATATTACTGTATGTAAGGATATAATATGGATTATACAGTATATATAGATAGAGGGATCCCCATTCTGTATATAAGGTATATAATAATAATGTATTACGTATATATAGATAGATTGGTATCCCCATATTACTGTATATAACTAATACTGTACTATCAGTATATATAGATAGAGGGTACCCTATTACTGTATCCAAGGTATATAATAATAATGTATTATACAGTATATATAGATAGATGGTATCCCATATTACTGTATTAAGGTATATATAATGGATTATACAGTATATATAAAGAGAATTTTACCGGAAACTTGTGCAGCCACACCCTCCCCTTATGGCCACTTACCGTCCCGCCCCGCTCTCGTCTCCGTTTCTTTTCCACCTTTTTCCGGGTGTTTTTCTCCACAGAAACCTCCGTTTCCTGAGACCCGCCCCTCTTTTTGAGTGATTGTTCCATTGCGAATAAGCACAGCCCATCTACAGGAAGCCCGTTTCCATGGCAGCAGGCGTGTCGTTCCCCAGAAAATACCTCCCACTCCTGTGTATACCACGGTGATCCTATTTACCTCAACCCGTTCCTTGTTCCTTAGCCCCACCTCCAGGAACAGATCTGCGGGTGACTTTATTTCTAAAATACTAGTAATAATACAGAGTAATGATAACCGCTACATAGACCTTTACGCCTTCAGTAGGAGTTGTAGTTCTTGTTCTCATTCCCAACCGCCCCCCATACGCCTCACCACCATTTCCCCAAGTCTCCGCAAAAACGCCCCTTTTCTCCTCCCACTAAATTTAAGGATCTTCGATCATTGGCTGTGACGTTCAGGATAGTGATTGGTTCATTTAATTTACAGCTCTGTCAAATGGGTAACGGGCGGGCAGCCATTAGAGAGTCACTAGGATCTCGGTCCAGGTAAGAGGATGATATCGGGCCGATACCCCGGGTAGCGTGGGGGCTAACTGGTATACTCGGGATCAGCCAGGTCCATAGTGACCTGGTAATGTTTCCTATTATTCTGGGTCACCATCTTTACCTGAACTGTTAATATCACCCCAACTCTACCTATAGACCATCCCATATATATATAGATATATAATTTATTATCAGTAAGGGATTAAGGTGTTATATCACCCCAACTCTAACCTATAGACCACACCCATATATACATGTCTATAATGTATTATCAGTAAGTGATTAGTGTTATATCACCCCAACTCTACCTATAGACCATCCCATATATACATGTCTATAATGTATATATCAGTACGTGATTAGTGTTATATCACCCAACACTACCTATAGACCATCCCATATAATATAGATATATAATGTATTATCAGTAAGTGATTAGATGTTATATCACCCCCAACTCTACCTATAGACCATCCCATATATACATGTCTATATGTATTATCAGTAAGTGATTAGTGTTTAATCACCACCCCAACTCTACCTATAGACCATCCCATATATACATGTCTATAATGTATTATCAGTAAGTGATTAGTGTTATATCACCCCAACTCTACCTATAGACCATCCCATATATATATAGTATATATTTATTATCAGTAAGTGATTAGTGTTATATCACCCCAACTCTACCTATAACCACCCCATATATACATGTCATAATGTATTATCAGTAAGTGATTAGTGTTTACACAGATCACCCCAACTCTACCTATAGACCATCCCATATATATATATAGATATATAATTTATTATCAGTAAGGGATATAGTGTTTATATCACCCCAGCTCTACCTATCGCACCCCATATATACATGTCTATATGTATATTCAGTAAGTGATTAGTGTTATATCACCCCAACTCTACCTATAGACCATCCCATATATATATATCTAGATATATAATTTATTATCAGTAGGGATTATAGTGTTATCACCCCCAACTCTACCTATAGACCACCCCATATCTACATGTCTTAATGTAGTACATATATCGTGTAGTGTTATATCACCCCAACTCTACCTATAGACCATCCCATATATATATAGATATATAATGTATTATCAGTAAGTGTTATGTTATATCACCCAACTCTACTATAGACCATCCCATATTATAGATATATAATTTATTATCATAAGGGATTATAGTGTTATATCACCCAGCCGCTACCTATAGACCACCCATATATACATGTCTTAATGTATTATCAGTATGTGATTAGTGTTATATCAACCCCAGCTCTACCTATAGACCACCCCATATATACATGTCTATAATGTATTATCAGTAAGTGATTAGTGTTATCACCCCCAACTCTACCTATAGACCATCCCATATTACATGTCTATAATTTATTATCAGTAAGTGGATTAGTGTTATATCACCCAGCTCTACCTATAGACCCACCCCATATATACATGTCTATAATGTATTATCAGTAAGTGATTAGTGTTATATCACCCCCAACTCTACCTATATGACATCCCATATATACATGTCTATAATGTAATTATCATAAGTGATTAGTGTTATATCACCCCCCAACTCTACCTATAGACCATCCCATATATACATGTCCTATATGTATTATCAGTAAGTATTAGTGTTATATCACCCCCCAACTCTACCTATAGACCATCCCATATATATAGATATATAATTTATTATCATTAAGGGATTATAGTGTTATATCACACCCAACTCTACCTATAGAACCACCCATATATACATGTCTATAATGTATTATCAGTAAGTGATTAGTGTTATATCACCCCAACTCTACTTATAGACCATCCCATATATATATGTCTATAATGTATTATCAGTAAGTGATTAGTGTTATATCACCCCCAACTCTACCTATAGACCATCCCATATATATAGATATATAATTTTATTATCAGTAGGGATTATAGTGTTATATCACCCCAACTCTACCTATAGACCACCCCTATATACAGTGTCTATAATGTATTATCATAGTGATTAGTGTTATATCACCCCACCCCCAACTCTACCTATAGACCCCACCCCATATATACATGTCTATAATGTATTATCAGTAAGTGATTAGTGTTATATCACCCCAACTCTACCTATAGCCATCCCATATATACATGTCTATAATGTATTATCAGTAAGGGATTATAGTGTTATATCACCCCAACTCTACCTAGACCATCCCATATATATACACGTCTATATTTATTATCAGTAAGTGATTAGCTGTTATATCACATCAACTCTACTTATAGACCATCCCATATCTACATGTCTATAATTATTATCAGTAAGTGATTAGTGTTATATCACCCCACCTCTACCTATAGACCCATCCCATATACATAGTAACAGTAATTAAGGTTGAATAAAGACTTACGTCCATCAAGTCCAACCTATTCACCTATTTTTTTTGAACCCTACCTAACAGTTGATCCAGAGAAGGGGAAAAAAAACATCTAAAAAGGGGGGGGGGAGAATTCCTTCCTGACTACAAACGGCAATCGAAAGTATCTCTGGATCAACCAATCTATATCCTTAATACCAGTAATTCTCATATTATATAGTATCTCCGTACCAACCAGAACTACAGTATATGTATTAATACCAGTAATTCTCATTATATAGTATCCCCGTACCAACCAGACTACAGTATATGTATTAAAGGGCATGTCCACCCCCAAACCTATAATCCCCCCAACTACTGGCCCCACCATGTAGTGTAGTTTGAAAAAGAAGAAGAAAACAGGTGTCTAATATACAGCTATAGATAACGTTATGTACAAGTCTATATAAAAAGGGTAGGTTACCTGGTCCTATCGACATTCAGATAACTCTAGAGTGGAAGATATAGATAAGGACGGGAGGCGGAAGAAGGAAACAAAAAAACATAAAAATAGCAAAAGCCGAATATCTTTCACCCAAGATACGAACTCCCAAGCATCTACGATAGGGGGGTTTCCACTGTAGGACCCAAACACCCCCCCAAAAGTCCCAAAACATAGACCCACGCAGAGGATAAGGATAGAACGATTCGGGCGTCTTGCCGGCTAGCTTTCCTCACGAAGGAGGATATTGCCATGGCGTACTGCAGCCCTTCTCCCCCCTGCCCCCTCGGTCCGCCCGTTCTAACTATGCCCGTCCCCCTACACAATCCCCCTTAATATGCTGCTCGCCGATCTCCTCTTTCCTCCTCTGGCGCATCTAAGAATGACCGGGGAGAGGGACAGCCGTGTCCGTGAGTTGGCTGCCCGTACAAGCAGCATCACAGACGCGCCTGCTCGTCCCGAAAGGAAAAAGAGAAAGGAAGTAAAAAGAAAAGATCAGCCCCTGCTGCTTGAGGGCATTCTCGCAAGCAAGGGCCGCCGTGCGGCGGAAGGAACGGGGGAGGTAAGTAAGATTGTTGGGGGTGGAGACCTTTGTCTGAAAAAAAATTTGTTTGGGGGGAGGGCTGGGGGGAGCAGGGGAGGTAACATCATATTAAAATTAGATTGTGAGCATTTGTACATGAACCTTTAGAGACCAGGGACTTCTCATATTATATGTAAGTGTGCGGGAAGGGAGTATCCCTTGCCACGGAAAAGGCTACATGAACTGGGGCACGTATGTGTGTTTATAATTACCATAAAAGAAGGACAGTACCCGAAAGTTAATTCTCAATACTTTATTTTAGTTTTAGAAACGATCCAGGAACGATGAGGCGCGGTTTGTTTTAAAGGGCTATTCTAAGTGAACCATTCCACAAGCTGCGTAGGGAGACGGATTACAACTAGACCAAATTTCGAATCATAATACACGGTGCACATACGTGTAAAGAGGAACCACGTTGCCGCTTACCTGAAGATGAACTTCATTGTTCTTCCACAACCATGTAAAGAAATGTCCACTGTCGCTCTGCTCTTGACCTATTGTACACAATGCACCAGAGAGTTCCTGTTGGACGGGCCCATTAATATTTGTGGAGGGAGGCGTGGGTGTACATGGTCCCCGACGCAAACGTCGGTCGTATCTCCAATTTAAACACACCTAACGTGGTGTTCCTATCGTTGCCTGGCATACATTCGAAGGTGGCCCCTCCACGTCCCCGATTGAATGTTATGTGCCGGTTCAGGAACCGGCTTCAATGATCCAAGAGTGTCCCTTTAGGAAGTATCGAGATGCCAAACGTGCTACCGCATATGCCAGCCGAGGTCCGGGCCAGGGGCCTGTGGGAAAGAGGAGGTAATATGGTTACGCACTTGACTCTAGGTGTCACCCTCTGTTACAAGACAATATCGGGGCGCGCGTCTAGGCCTGGGCAACCTGTCGCAGTTGATGTGTGCGTGACAGCTGAAGCATAGTCGTATCGGGACCAAAGCCCCCGAAAAGGTCTGGAACAGTAGAGAGCACGAACCAGCAGGGGATTTGGAGGATGGCCCCCATTAGCTGAAGTCGTTATAAACAGAAAACAGAAACGGCCCAGTACAGGACAACCCTAAGAGGCCGCCCCCCGGCGGTCGCAAAGATCCACTTACAGAACTGTAGGAGGCCACAGTAAGGATGGTATGCTGCCAGGAACCACCAATCGCTGGGGGTGCTCCAGAACCCAAGGTCATCGAGGCTCTGAACAAAGGTGTGTTGCGTGCATGTCTGCAACAGCCAATATATTTAATACATTATTTGGCCGGCCGTCGGGAACACAGTATCAGAACTGTCTCAAATTTAAATAAGAGAGAGCGCGAGGTCCACTGGCTGGGGCCGTGGAAGCGACTACTTGCTCGGCGTTCGACTATCCTTACAGAAACCAAATAATGTGGTCTGGTGCAGTCAGGCAGCGCTTTCTCTAACTTCAAATCCATGCTGGGGACGCTAAAAATACGGCAGCGGATATATAAACAGGAGGAGGAACAACAGGAACAGAGATATGAAAGCCGGACAACGATGTGGCCCACACCATTTCCAACCACGGACTTTTAGGGCGTGCAGGCGATAGGGACCATCGGTAGAACGACTACGCGTGGTTAGAATATTTGGATTACATGGCGTTTTTAATTCATCACCAGGAAACAAAAAAAAAAAAACGGTCAACAAAGGGAGCACCACCAACCAACAAGGGACAATCATGAGAACAAGATAAAGAAACATGGGGTCTAGAGCATACGAACTCAGTCCCTTTTGAAAATCCGATGGTCAACACCTCTGTGTCCTGGGCTTGAGCTGATAGGAATGCCTGGTCTAAGTATGTACGATTTCGTATAAATGTATTGACGCGGTGGATAAAGAGCAGATTGGAAGGGTGTGCACGTAATAGACAGCGTCATTCCAGTCACCCCAGCATATGCAATAGCCGTCATGTGCCTGGCCTTGCAACTGTTGAATCCAGAGGAAGGCAAAAAAACCACCAAATTTATGAAGGGGGAAAAAATTCCTCTTGGCATGGGAACAATTTCCCTGGATCAAGGCGATGCGACTCTATTGATGAGCATACCGAGTAACGATTGGAACAATGGACACGTGTGTGCAGAAACTCATCCACGTTTGAGGAACTGACAATGAACTACCAGAACAGGAGCCGTTCCACGGGAATCTAGGAGAAACACGCGTTCCATAGCTTAAGAAACAGACCCGTTCCAAAAACAGGAGAAAAAGCCGGTCCGAGCTGATCCGAAAACCGAAGTGAGAGATGGTCCCAGTGTGCCTGACTGACACTATGTTCTATTGGGTGAACCATGCCCCGGATAGTTATAGTGTAATGGCTCTGTATGTGATTTTAGTGGGGACTCCAGTAAAAGTAGCCTAGGCCCCACACGCAAGCGGCCATAGGTCTCGAGGGGCCTCCACGGCCATAAATTGTAAACGTTTCCGCCAGTCGCGAACGCATTCGATTATGCACGGAAGAGGACGCAGCCCCAATCCCCCATCACCCCTATGTAAGCACACCAATATGACGCCCTTACGTCTAACTCTTGTGACCATTTCCAATGGCAACTGACATATTCCAATGGGGCCATGTACCAATGCTGTGTGAAGTAGGGGAAGAATTACATGGGCGCCCATGCCAGGCACCCTAGGGGAGCGAAGGCAAGGACCGCTCTTTATACACGACAATACCAGCTGCTCTGAGCTGTTAGCCAGCCTGGCACTAGTGGCTCAGCTTGAGTCCTTGCGGTGTGAATTTGGTGTAGGTCAACCAAAACGCAAATCCCGGTTCCCAACGGGGATTCACGTAACATCCCATTAGAGCCATTTATCGTAATATAGCTTAAACCTCGATGGAAGATACATGGTCGTCCAACTAAACTAGATTCCCAGTCAGCGGGCAATTACATTTAATCAACATTGAATTTCCATTCTGGCCAACGTAAGCAAGCACCCAATGGTGACATATGCTGAAGCTAAGATCCCTCTATGCAATCGATTGCACATCCGCGAAAGTTTGTAATGGACATCGACAACGTGTTTGGGTGTCGTGTCCACCATCACAACACAGACAACCCGGGCTGACAATACCCACGTCCAAATCATTAATAAATAATATTTAATAGAAGTTGTGTCGCCCGAAGGGGGAATCCAGAAGCCCTGTGGCAGCGCGCCACTGGGCCACTTTGAGTCCATAATGACGGCTTAGCCCCTGTAACACCTACATCTCTAGCATCCTATTCATTAACGCAAATTTTCTATCCCATGTACAAATTGTGAGCTCCGGCAGACCACAGAGCCATAGCTTATACTTAGTCGCCTATGTGGGGACGTATCAAAAGCGTTTTGCACGATAAATCCAAGTAAACGACAGCTAACTATCTATGCAGAGTCTAATTTGCTATCTGTACTACGGATCCTCATAAAAAACCAGGGAAGTTGAGTTTGACAAGATCTATTCCGCCTAAATCCATGCTGTTACACTACGTATGTCAGGTCCTTGAAAGCTACCCCACTAATCATGTTTGCCTGGCTGGGACTGTAATTAACGTCCATGGATCTTCCCAAAACCCCGAAGTTATTCAACTTCCCAGCGCCCTGTAAGTACCCGTAACCTTAGAACGCCAGTATCGCCGCTTGGGATTGAATTACGGAATAGAATCATATACTAACGCTCTATAATACAAAGCATCATGCCGCTTTTTTGCCAAACAAGACCGGGGCACAACAAGTCCACAATCATTAGGGTCGAACCCGACTAGGAGGTGTGAATCCAATGACTAAACTGTAAAAATAGAATGCTCAATCAATGAGTACCTAAACTTAAAAAACTGAGGAACACGTCCCTCAGAGCCTGGTAGAATGCGATCCTCATCCGACAGGATGGTATACTTATACATAATATTCCGGCCAGCCCAGTGTGGACTTAGATAGGTGTTCAAACAAATAGCGATGGACATACACACATTCCTCGTGTAGCGATTCTTGTTCTGAGCTACCAGTATTAGAGTCTATATTGAGCACGGCTGGAACCACAAAGAGGGCACTGAACTCTATTGAAGAAATAAACCAGGGTGAGTGCGGACGAAGAACTCGAAGGTAGGACATCTGATAGCGGGGATACACTATACACAGATAGGATATCTGGTGAGTACGAAAAAGGAGGGGCAATGAACCATTTGCTTTACGCCATTCCGCAGTACCGTACTTAGCCCCATAAGATTAATGGTGGCCGAAAAAACAGACAATGATCGCAACAGGCGAGGAATAAAAGAGTAAAGGCCGATACAAAAAATCTGCTACTACTAACATTAATATTACACTTAAAAGGGGGCGTGTCCAGTACCACAAGGGGCCCCACAGCACTAACACATAAAGTGCA
>JAACNH010004061.1:0-25723 GCA_019447015.1 Hymenochirus boettgeri | reverse complement strand
TGTGGGCGATTCCACCCCATCTGGAATCCTCCGTAATTCCAAAACAGCATATAAAAACAACCACACTAGAAAACAACTAGACTAGAAACAAAACTAGACTGGTAATCAAAACAAATTATATATGGCAATATATTACTGAAAAAAATTAACAGAGAATTCTTTAACAAACAGAACTACTTGAACAATGGGTACCCAGTCTGCTAAAAATTTGGTTCAACCGACCCCAAAACATGATTACCTCTTCTGCGAAATGCAGAAGGATTATGCCTATACAGATACCAAAGATATTCTTGAACTACTTGCTAACTTCTAAAACTCCCATTTTACAGCCACCCAACGAACGTTAGCCAGGACCTAGTAGTATACCTTCCCAAAACTTACCAATGCTGAAGCCCAATCTTGAAAAAACAGACATAACAGAACCCGAATTCAGAGACGCATTGGGCGGGATGGCAAAGGCAAATCCCCTGAACCAGACAAGATCCCAACACAAATATACATAACATATATGGAACAAATAACTCCTAACCTGCTATCTACATACAACTATGCTTTCACAAAAGCACACTTCCCCATCTATGTAGAAGCTCACATTACACTTTTAATTAAAGCGGGCAAAAACCCAAGGCGGCCATCAGACTTTTCTCGGCCCCATACTGGGTAAATTTCTGGGCCCCCTATAACACAAACCCAACTTAGACACATCATACCTCCCAACATTTTAAAACGCAAAGAGAGGACACATGGGGAGAAGAGAAGCAGTGAATGTGGATTTTTTTTTCACGCCACTGTTAAGGTTGCACACATTTTAAAGACATTATTTCCAATTTACATTGTTGCCTGCAATATATATAAACTAGAGATTAAGGGGGTGATGCAATATTTTGTTCTGCCACAGTCTTACCTGTGCGAGATTTTGTACATCAGGAGGGATCTCTGCCAGGTAAGTGCACCGGTTAACGCCTCCTATTCAGGTGGCCTAAAGTTCCCCACTACATAGTAATGCAAAACTTTACAAAAGGGCGGTTTTGCATACCTGCGCCACGCTTTTTAGTCAGAGCATTCTCAGAAAGGCAATGCAAAATCAGTGTAAAACCCACGCTAACCTGTATAATACATCGGATAGCGTGGGTTTTACACTGACTTGGACATTTTGCTCCCAATATTTCATCGCCCCCTAAGCCATTCACATTAACGGCCACTAGACATGCTCCACACACATAAAATAAATATTACCCGTGTCCAGTACACAAACTTAAGATAATATGGGGTCTAATATAGGATTCAGTCTGTGTGGGCTTGGCCCAGAGGGCACAGACTGGTAAATAACATACCTTTAAGCCAAGCCCACACAGACTGGATCCTTATTTGACCCCATATTATATTCTGCATCAGTGTTGCTTAAAACGTATTTCATTCGATTGACTATTGATATATTCACTCAATTGTCTATGCTCAAATCCACCTACCTACTCATTTGTGCACTGTCTGTAAAAAGGCTGTCACTATTGCCACACAGCATGGCAGCTCCACACTCTGTCCTGCCTATATCCATATTTCTATCCTGTCTATACCATGATAATAGAGATGGTGTGGAGCTGCCATGCTGCAATGGGACACAGAGATAGAATTTTGGATATAGGCAGGATAGGGATGGTGTGAAGTTGCCATACAGCTATGTGCACACATCTCTATCCTGCTTATATCCATATTTCCATCTCAGTGTGGAGCTGCCATACACTGCTATGTGACCAAGAGGGAGATATGTATATAGGCAGGATAGAGATGGTGTGGAGCTGTCATGCTGCAATGTGACAAAGAGATAGAAATTGGATATAGGCAGGATAAGGATTGTGGTGGAGCTGCTGTACTGCTATGTGACACAGGCTGGAGATTATATATATATATATATATATAATATATATATATATATATTAGGCAGGATAGAGATGGTGTGGAGCTGCCTTGCTGCCCCCATGGGGTAGGTAATAGCCCAGTAGGCCTATTAGGCTATTACCTACCCCGTGTGCAGTGATGCCTTGGTAGCAGAATGAAATAAAGGCATGCTGGGAGTTGTAGTCTCTTAACATCTGAAGTTACAAGGTTTGCCCACACTGCTATGCGAGTACTGGCACCAGCAGCCCCCCAAGAGCAGTCTCTGTACACAGCAGTGAGAAGAGGGTAACAATGTCCTCCCATGGACTCACAAGCAGAAATGGGTTCTGTATAACTTAGTTATTCCCTCCTGTCTGCTATGGAGGATCACAGCAAAGAAGAGCTCCAAGTTCAGGCAAGGGGCAGGAGGGGACGGAGGCTTGGCCATGCAGCAGACACACGTTTGTCTTCTCTATCTGAAATGGAGTTTTCCATCTAGTGGCTAAATGCAGTATTGCAGGTAGAAAAAAAATGTCCCTTCCTCTCATTCTCTGGGCCTGGTAAGTCGGGGCCCCATTCAAGAGTACCCCCTTTCCTCCCCTGATGGCAGCCCTGCAAAGACACACAAGACTACATCCCTTGCCACCTATATCCCTCCTAACATAGACTATAAAATATTAGTATACAATCAATTTCCACAAACAGGCGCCTAATCAGCACCACTTAGAAAAGGCTTAGGAAGACAAACCTCGCATCCGGCTTCTTAAAAAAGTATTCACCTTTATTGGCACATCTTTAAAATTGCTTCTTAGCCAACATATTAGGGTTTAATACATCCTGGTCTGACACGTTTCTGATCGACAATCCTTACTCATAGACCCATCCTTACTCAATGAGTAAGGATCGTCGATCCTAAACTCCCCTATAACATTTCTGTGTAAACAAACCAACTCGCTCGCTGCAGGTGGAACACCTCTACACTCCCAACAATTTCAAATCTGGAAACCGCTAAATAAAATTCTAAATACCACAGGAATACCAGGAGAGTCTAACCTATGGCACAACCCCAACTTTCCACATCTTGCATCATTTGTGCAACCTCTCAATACTGGGAAAACAAAAGGATACATTACTTCTTCCAAATATAGATGACCACAAACTAATCCCTTCTCCAAAATGCAAGTGAGGTTTCAAATTCAACACATTTCCTTATTTCACCATCTACAACTGCAATATAGGGGGAGACAGGGGCTAGTCTCCAAGGTATACAATTGTTTAATCAGAGCTGACCTAATAGAAGATAAACCAAACTAATAAGCAAATGGCAAGGTATTACACAAATCTTAAAACTATGGAATGGGAAGAGAATATACTCCGCCATCTGAGACTAATATATCTCAGAGGAGGTTTAGGGAAATTTTACATGCCTGGACCCCATGGTGTAACCACCCAAGTGCATTTATGAGATGCAAGTGATGAAACCTAAAAAGGAGTAAAAGGTAGCGATGCCTAGGAATCCCAGACTACCCCTAGCACTTATTACATGCATGCTGGAAGATGATTTATTGAGTGTGACAATGAGGATAAAAACTATGTATAATTAAGTATTAAACTGTGGCTGTATAGTTTACTGTGTTTTTATATTTTCTTTACCCCACATCCTAAGTACCCCTTCCCCCAACCTCTCCCCATAACAGAAAAGTAACTAATATCTCAAGATGTAAAAATTCAACTGTACTAAAAATGATGTAATTCTAAGTACAAAAGTATTAAAATATCTATTGTAATGACTTGGGTTTATAATAAAACATCAGTTTAAAAAAAAAAGTACTCACTGTATGTCTCTGATTTATAAAGTGATGATCAAGTTCTCCTTAATGATACTAAGACAGAACACATGATCTTAGAGTTACTAGAGACTAGATCACACAGACCACACAACCACACAAGTAAGATATGCATTGTCAATACAATCAATTAGTGACAAACTTATCCAAAAATTTGCTGTAAGGAAGCAAGATTGAGGGCAGAATAGGCACAGATGCAGGTAGAAGCAGAAATTCTTCAGAGTGAAAAAGCAGTAGCTTTGGCAAAGTTGAAAGTCTATGAACAGGCTGTGGAACAGCAAAGCGGGAAGGAAATGCAGAGTATTGTTCCCAATTTGCCTTAGAGTATTCAAAAATATGCACTAAAGATTACGTGCCAGTTTAAGTGGTAACCAACAAAGATCGTTAAGTTTTTTACGGGAAGCTCAGGCACCCATCTGGAGAGAGACCCTTTAAATATACACAAACACTGCTTTAACTACCAAACACCCTGTTCTCCATGCTAGAAGCCTTTACAGTGCATACCCTCACAGTATGTGCCAAATACACCACCTTACATTCAGGATAAATAACTTCAAGCAATGTGGCTTTTTCACAGATGCAACAAGCTCCAGCAAGCAGAGATACAGCACACTTGCCAATCCTTTCCCAAGATTAAATACATTTGCACCTCCTTTTATTCCTGCTGCTTATAATCCTTTAGTACCAGACTGCAACAAGTCCAACGACTATCAAGCCAGAGGGATCGGATATATCAAATCTCGCTAAGTTTATGGGCAGCCGTGAGCTCGTAAGCACTAGCTTTACAAATTAGGATAACAGACCTGAAAATTAAAGACCTGGAACAACGATAGAAAATGTGGGCATTAATGCCAAGGAAGAGCTCGACCTCTTAGCAAAATGGTTAGGTTTCGATTCTTCAAAACATGTCTCACAGATAAGAAGAGCATACGTATATAACCCAAACTCAGCCTTAAAAGCTGTATGGAAGCCCATAATTTCCCAAAATATCCAATAAAAGATAACATTAAATTTTAAGATCTGAGTATACTGTTACGAGAATTAGAACTGGCTAAGAAGATCCATGTTTACCAGACCTAAGTTATCGTGAAACAGCATATGGTATCAACCCAGTCATTTCAAAGCTACCATACAATCTTCAAGAAAGGTGGGCAACTCTAGGTTCCAAATACAAAAGAGGAAAACAACCTTGCTTTCCTCCCTTTGTGTTTAGCAAATTCCTCAGACATTGCAGACAAAACCACAATGAACCAACTGGTTCATGAACCAAGCTTCACGTTTACAGATTTAAACATTTCTGTTTCACGATACTCCGAATTACAAAAGCAGAATTAGATCCCAAGATAAGGGAAGGTTAGTAACTGTTTCAAAAGACAGATGTCCAAGGTGAACAGATACTGAGAACCCAGACCATCAGTGTCCACTCCATAAAAAACCTCATCCTCTCAAACAATGTAGAGTTTAGAAGAAAACATTTCCAAATATATAACTCTGATAGGTAGGTCCGAGGTGCACTTCCTATAGCCTGTGCCACTGCAGTAAGTATAATCAGTCATATATAGTTTGTAGGTAGGCACACTCAATATAGTATTCAACAATACTCAATTATTAAAGTGCTGAAATAACAATGCCAAATACACAAAACGTTTCGGGGGTCCAACCCCCTTCCTCAGGTGTAACTAGTTACTACAGAGTGCAAGGTATATAGGAAGTGATATCATAGGCACAAGGCACAATAACTCCGCCTCCTTAATGAGGTCAAGATTAAAGTGGACTTGTGCAGTGCATAAGTGCTAAGTGCTTAAAATACATATTAGTGCATTAAATTACATAAAAATTACAATAAAAACTTTCATAAAAGTGCATATATTCCTAATATGAAATGATTCATTCTAAGCAAACTTCATAAAGTGCTATCATGAATAAAAAAAACGTTGTGCCGTTATAACTATTAAAAGGTTTAAAAAGTGCTAAAAAAATGATAGTTATTCAATTGTAATAAATAATTATAAATACATATACATTTGTGTGTGTGTTCATTCAATAGCAAATATTCTATTATACAATTATAAACAAACAGAGGATGATGGTTCTTTACGCGAGTCCCATTTTCAATTCTAGTATACATCCACTAGATGGTGTAAGCGTTCCTGAAAAAATAAACAATGTTTCTAGTGGAATGTAATATTATAGGAACCAATACAAGTTACAATAGGTAACAATGTTACATGGTTAAAGTGTTAACTTAAAAAGTTACATGTGTATGTTACATTGGTAATGCCACCAGGACAGATGCATCTGGATTCTTTTTTCTTTATTTCACACTGATTATAGGAAGACATTAGGTTAAAGTCTTCATTCAAACCTTTTGGTGTAAGAATGTGTAATGGTGTACCCACCAATGTTCTCTTTGTTATAATAATTGTGGGAAATTTCCCCCTCTATTGGATTTTTTTACTACTTCCAATATCGCCACCGTAACTGCATTGCATTATGTTTGTTCATAAAAGTGCCTTGCCACTGGGGTATCATGTTTAGACTCCCCAGGTTTGAACTGTTTATGTCTTTTTGTGTTCGCCCAGTCTCCGTCGTACTCCTCTTTTGTTTGTCCCACATAACCTGAGCCACAGGGACATTTTAATAAATAAATCACCCCCTGGGTCAAACAAGTAGCAAAGTCTTTAATTTTAATGACAGTTCCCTTTGTGGCGTGATAGATGTTATCACCTGGAATAATCGCACTCACATTTGCACGATCTACATGGATACGTGCCATTTTTGGTTCTCCGAAAAATAGCTTCTGTTCAATTTTATTTGGTAACATATCTGAATGCATCAGTTGATCCCCCAAATTTGAGGACCTCTTGTATGAATGTAAAGGCTTCTCCTTAAATAATAACAATATTTTTTTAGCACTTTTTAAATAAGTTATAAACGGCATGACGGTTTTTTTATTCATGATAGCACTTTATTTGAAGTTTGCTTAGAATGAATCATTTCATATTAGGAGGATGTATATGCACTTTATTATGAAAGTTTTTATTGTAATTTGAATGCACTAATATTATTTTAAGCACTTAGCACTTTATGCACTGCACAAGTCCACTTAAATCTTGACTCATTAAGGAGGCGGAGCTAATTAATTTTGCCTATGATATCACTTCCTATATTTCACCTTGCACTCTGTAGTCACTAGTTACACCTGAGGAAGGGGGATGGAGCCCCCAAAACGTTTGTGTATTTGGCATTTGTATTTTCAGCACTTTAATAATGAGTATTGTTTGAATACTATATTTAGAAGAAAAAACCTCAATGAACGTAAGGAACTTCTTCAAAGATATGGTATGTGCTACAGATGTTGTGCAACAACAGATCACTTTGCAAAAGACTGTAAAGCAATCATCAAATGCTTGGAGTGTTAACAGTACCCAACCATAACTGAATATTCCTGAATCTACACACAGTAGGCGCAGTTCTTCGTAGAAATTTGCACTTTTAGCAGATTTTCTGAAAAAAACCATAAAACATACAAAAGGTAGAAATCATGCCAAAACCCATGGAATGTTTAAAAAAAAAGGTTACCAAATACAATCCCCCAAAATGCCCTGAATCAAACAATATGCCATATGCATGATTACACACGCGGACATAGAAGCGAAAAGCCAGGAAGGTCTCAATACATGACGACTCCAAAACAGCAAATATATTCAGCCCAACTGAATTTTTAATCTAAACACCCTTCTCACTCAAAAATACCCCCAAAACTATATATCCTCAGAATCTACAGACCTTCACCTATGATGCCATTTTTTCACTCATACCATAAATGGGTATGACCATATGCGTAGATGCACACAGAGAATGTCCAACAACTAACACAAATGGGAAGCATGCACATGTGCAATTCAAGAGAGAAATTCAAGAGTGCTCGTAATTTTATCAGCCTACTCTTTTCAAAGAAGACTGCCCTAAACTTATATATCCCCACAAACTATATATTTTTGGAATCTATACCTTTAGCTATGTAAGGTTACCATACTTTCATACATACATAGGAATTACAGACGCAGTAATTAATAGAACTACGTGCTTTTAGGAGATTTCGTGAAAAAATAAAATAAGACAATTCAAAGTTTGAAGGCTCCAATTTTTACAAGGAAACAACCTCTAAACTTGGAAACACCCCCACAAACTAAATATTTATTAGCGCTACACACCTTTGGCTTTGTAACAGTGCCATGCTTTCAAACATACATGAAGCATTCCAGACACAGCAATCCATAGAACCTGAGCTTTAGAAGATTTTGTAAAAAAAAAAAAAAATTACAATAAGAGATTCAGATGTTGAAATCCTATCTAAACCCAATTAGCAAGAAAAATATATAAAAATATATAAAATATAATCAGGGCTAGGCCACACTGCGCGATTTTTCTGCGTTTGCTCATGCATTTGCTCTTTTTTCATATCATTGGAATCGCAGCAACGCAGGGAAAACGCACGTTTTCGGGTGCGATGCGATTGCGCTTGGTTTGCGTTCCGCATTTTAAATCACAATTGCATGCATTTTCCAATACTTAATGAAAAAACGCATGGCAAATGAAACAAAATCGCACATGAATTTGCATGCGATTCCGTGTGCGGTTCGTTGCAGTGTGGCATGCCTAAATGTCAGTCTCCCACATGTCCTGAATCAAACGGTATGCCATATGCATGGGTGCACACAGTCACATGGCCACCAACTAACTCAAATGGGAAGCATATGCAAGTGCAATTACAAAAAAAAAAATCAAAGTGCCCTGTAGTTTAAACAGTCTACTCTTTTTCAAAAGAAACCGTCCCGAAACTTGGAAATACCCCCCACGAACTATATATTATTGGAATCTACACACCTTCAGCTGTTACGGTGCCAAGCTTTCATGCATACATGAACAATTCCAGATGAAGTAAACCCATAGAGCTCTTGTTTTTAGGTTTTGTGAAAAAATACAACTATTTAAAGGTTTAAATCCTATCTAAACCCACTTGACAAGTAAAAAACCCACTAAATGTCAATCTCCACATGTCTTGAATCAAACGGTATTCCATACGCATGGGTACAGACAGAGACATGGCACCAACTACACAAATTGGACACACCCACAAGTGCAGTACAAGAAGAATTCAGACACAAATTCATAGAACTCCGTACTATTAGGAAATTTTGTGAAAAATAAAATAAGATGGTTTGAAATCCTACCTAAGCCCACTTGACAAGTACAAAAAAAAAATACTAAATGGCAATCTCTCACATCTCAACTGTATGCCATATGTGTGGGTGCAAACAGAGAAGTGGCCACCAACTAGCTCAAATGGGATGCATGTGCAATTACAAGAAGAAAACAAATCAAAAAACACCACAACCCACCCACCATGCACACACTCCCCCTTTTAGTGGGATTTTATCGAAACTGGTTGTTACTGATAGATGCGCATGTTTTGCACACTTACTGACCCTAAAAATTCAATTCGGTCTTTTTTGGTACTCTAATAAAATAGGCTTAGTTTCCCTTGGAATCGGAGGAATAATATCGCATTACTTTCGTTACCACCAAGAAAAATCAAAGTGCTTATAATTTGAACAGACTACTCTTTTTCAAAAGAAACAGCCCCGAAATTTGGAACGTCCCCCACAAATTATATAATGGTTGATATCTCCCAATCCCTGCATCAGATTTGGACAAAAAAAACGAGGGGGGATCGAGGGGGCTGGGGAGCAGTTGAATGCTGCTCCACAATCACCCCTAGCACTTCCAGAATTTTTTTTTTTTTTTTTAAAGGGGAAACCACAGAACGTATGTATAATTTCTGTGGTACTGGGTTAAAAAAAAAAAAAAAAAAAAAAGAATGAACTCACACAGGAATACAATAAACAACAGAGAGGAGGATAATTGCTTGCCTGTTGGACACCATTTCAGCAAGGCAGGACACACATCTGGAGATTTTAATGCCTTGGTGTCACGAACGCCAGTTCGCTGGGCACGTGATCTGACAATTAATCGGTATTCGCTGCACCACTTTAAGTTACGGCCTTAAAGACGCCCCAAAACCCACTCTTGACTCACTGACTATGCACACCCCTGTCCTGGCAGCTAAATGGTTAACACTACACCATTCACTCCAGCAACTAACTGGTTAATTAGCATCAGTCCTTCACAAGCAGTCACAGAGTTAATTAGCATTTACACTGCACACTCCATTCAAACCATATAAACTATCAGAGGCTGAGTTCTTTAGAGCATCAACACAAAACTTATTAAATTTTAGATTTAATATTCCAAAAGGTGGACAGTGCATATATACAAAAATAAAATAAGATGGTGTTATAAAAAATGACATACAATAAGTACAACATTTATAGAAAATAAAAAGGATAAAAATATTCACAGACCCACTCACTAGAAGAATCCTGTGTCCTGGGGCAGGATGAAACATTGGGTCCATACACACGTTCTTAGCATGTCCCCAAGTATGAACAACATTATTTGGGCTACCAGGCTTTTTAAACTATTTGATGAAACACCCCTCTCCTGGTTATTGCATGAGGTGGGAGTGTCTAGCAATGTCCAGATTTACGAATAGCCAAAAGCACTCATTCCCCCTCAGTTAGACAGATCCATTTAAATGTAGATATGTACATTGTATTGAGATATTGACCACATATTCCTTTCCAGTATTAATTATCAATTCCTCCAATACCAAATATGACCTGTGTATAATCCATATTTCCCCAGATATTAATAACTCGCCTTGGCAAGGGAAATGTTGGGTTCATATTGCAGGGCCTTCTGTTCCATTCCTTAAGTAATATTGGTTTCTATCTTACACATTCCAATACTGAAATACATTTATTTTACATGTATGACTGTCCTTAAGATGACCTCTTAGTCCCCACCAGACCCCTAGCTGTAGAGAATTCCAGATGCACGGTTCGGCTCCACATTGTCTAGAAAAGGAGACCTGGTTCCATGCTTCACTAATCGTATATAAACAATAGGACTGTTCCAGGGTGGAATGGTATTTTAGGCCCTTTGCAAGAACTAATACCAATAGTTAACCCATTCTTGCCAAGTCACTACACATTTTCCTGACACTTGGTTTGAAGGGAATTTTTTTGAACTACAACCTTTGAACTCAGAAAGATAATCTGTTTAACACAAGACAAACTGGACTTGACATTGACTTGAGCCATTTCATCACTATAGACACTTTTAGAACCACTCTCTCTCCTTTACCAATAATTCTCTACCCCCATCACATTCCAATTATCACCCCTTATCTTTTCTGTTGTTTATATTACTATCCCCCACCTCCAATTTTATTATTTGTTCTTGCATATTGTAAAGATTTGTTAGTTGCCGGATGATCTGAGAAGGGAGGAAGTCCCAAAAGCCAATCTATTACTTACTCATTTTTTGCCTGCCCCCTCAAAATAACTCAACACACAATTAATGTAAAAACTGCTGACAAAGAACAGGGAGTATAACCCAAATATAATGCGTAATTATTTTGTGTGGCCACCATTATTTTATAGCACTATCTTAACTCTCTTGGTTATGGGTGTTCACTATAGCTTAACATGGTTGCCACTGGAATCCTACTACCACTACTATGATGACATCACAGAGTTGGTGGATGTGAGAAATCTTACACTCCTCACCTCGGTTTGACACCATCCACAGATGCTCAATTGGGTTGTTAAAGAGGAACTGTCCAAAGATGACTTTAGGTAAATGATAGGAATTGCTCCCCTGAGAATTTTTGCAATTTATTTCCATTTTTATTTTGCATAGATTTGAAGATATTTACATTTGTGGGTGGTGATATGGCAGCATCACCAGGTCCCCTGCACTTCTGCTTCGAAACTGTCAGTCAATGTGCCCTGTGTCTCCTCCCTTTGCAGCCCCCCTGGTCCCTCTCACATGGACCCCCATCCATGGTCCCTCCAGTTGCAGGCCCCCCTTGGCCCCATTCACTTACAGTCCATGTGGCCCCGCCCACTTGGGTGCCTAGCTCCACCCACTCACGGGTGCCTAAGCCCGCTCTCTCCACAGGTCTGTGGTCCACTCTGACACCACACCCGAAAACTCTGTGGAAACAGCCTTTTCAGGCAGAGTGAGAGAGAAGGGCTGTAGGGGAAGGGACTTCCGTCTACCTCACACACTGAGGGAGTCTGTGCTCGCCGGCAGCACTGTGCAGGAGAAACCTTAGGAATGTCACATCTCAGCCTCCCACCATAACTTTCTGGTCAGTCATGTGGAGCACGTAGAGAGGTGGTTGATGGAAGATACTAATATATTAAGATTTATACCTTATACTAAGAAATTAAATGTAAAAGACATGTCCACCCTAAAACAAAAAACTGGTGACTTGTTTTTCTGGCCACAACCCCAACTGCTATTTTTACCAGTTTATTATATGCATTTGTAACCAGATATTTAATGATACATTATATACCTTTCAGGCAAAGGTATCTTCCCCTCCCTCTGCCCCCCTCCCTCTTGTCAGTGAGTTTTTTAAAAGGGTGAGCATATTCAGAGGAGGCAGGAGGTAAAAGAGACAGCTAATCTTTGATGTGATGGTAGTTGTCACATTTTCGATCGAGGGGGGGACAATAATTATCCCTAAATATCTGGTTAGTTAGTAGTACAGGTAATAAAGTGCAAAATATATAATTTGGGGGCAAGTAACTGTCGTTTTTTGTGGACAATCCCTTTAAAGGGAGTCCACCATAAAAGTTACTTTAAATATAAGGTAGCCCCCCTTCCCAAAACCAAACGCTGTGTTAGTGCTCTAAACGCATCCAAATCAATACTTACATGTCTTCACTCCCACGGTGCACCCTCGTGGCTCCGTTTTAAAAACAAACCATATAATATACCAGTAATAAATACAAACAAGCTAACTAAAAAATAAAAATAATCTTAACTGCAAATAAAAAAAAACCCACATATAGACATATAATGGAAATGCTCATTATGAAATTCTTTATAACCATTTATATTCTCACATACTCTGACCCACATGCACATTAATAGAGCATACACTTTTTTTTACATGTACAATTTCACATGCACTTACCGTATACTCTAGAATACACATATTCTCACACGCACCCTCCTAAATACTCATTTTCAAAAACATCACCCACACGTGGGTACTATGTCTATTTCACCCATACATAATCTTATCACATCAACATAATAATACTACAGCCGGAAGTTCCTCTGCGAAATCATGTTCCTCAGCAAGCTCTCCTTTCCTTTAGATTATTTGTTTGAAAACTATTACCACCCAACTTGCTCACCCACTACATGGCTGGTGGAATCCCTCTCTATACTTGCACTCTCAAGTCGTGTCCTCAAAAATGGGTTTTAAAGCAGACGATGGTGCGTGGTTCTCTTGAAAATTCTTCTTTATTTCTCTGACCCCAGCAGATTGGGACACATTCCAATGCAGTATTGCCAATAAATTCTTGTACAAGTCATTCTGAATTGAGAAAGCCATTCCTGAAAGTCTTCAAGAACTAAACCAGTTGACCTAACTAAATACAACAGATTTACCTTAGATAAATGAGAACCTTTTACAAACTTTCTGCTGTTTTCTGTGATTTTATATTGAAAAAAAAAAAAAGAAAGAAAAATAAAAATCAGCATTTGATCAAAACCTGCAAAAAAATCTCTCATTCTGGGGGCATAACATAATTTGGTAATTACGTACATTAACAATCACAAGGACTTGTACATTACAAATTGCTAGAAAGCCTACAAAGTGCTTTGGAAATGTGGGTTACCATATTTTTCAGGGAGAATTTAAAAACATTAGCAATGTTATTTTGAAGGTTACTTTAAAGGAAAATTTCCATATTTAACTGTATTAAAAGGGCAATTATTCCAATCAAAGAGATCCAGTCACAAATAGAGCAGAAACACCCTGGTGGTCGAGTGATGTACTGCACTGTGATTAGCGGTTTGATCACAGGTCACTATCTGCTATAGAGTAAGCGGTCAGTGTGACAGCTACCGTACTATAGTATTTGTGAATGGTTCAAAGAGATCTATTCAAGTCTTTTCTAGTGAAAAACTTAGAAAAAAAAATTTAAAGGCACAGATCAATATAAGGTGATCAGAAGCCACGCCCACTTCACCACAGCCTAATAGAGATTGGAAGCACATTTTTCCAAAGTTTGTCACTGGTGACAAGCTGTCTATAAAAGCCCAACGCCCTTTTCTGAAGTAGTTTATAGAAATGACAATTCTCTGTCCTTTCCTCTAACTATAGACACCTTGTTAGTTTGTTTTTTTGCTTTCAGGCTTGCGGTTAGCCTTAAAATTAATAAAGGGCGTGTCCATGATTTGATCAGCCCTGAAACTGATTATTTGTTTGTTATTTGTTCGTTATCTGCCTGCAACCCCAAATGCTTTTTTCCCCACTTTATAACATACATTAGTAACTAGATATTTAATGATAAGTTCTATTCCTTTCTGCAATGTATCTTCCTCCTCCTCTGGTCCAAGAGCTTTCATATGCTCTGAGCATGTGCAGAGGAGGCAGTAGGTGAAACAGCACGTCAATCTTTGGTTGTCATGTCAGCAGTTACAGCCTTGATTGACTGCATGGAGGGAGGGGTCAGCTTATTCTGCCAGAATGGGGACAATAAAAACCTTAAATATGTTTAGTAATGCAGGTAATAAAGTGCAGACCATATCAGTTGGGGTTGGGGGGAAGGTAACTGACAATTGACTAGCTTTTTGTTTTAAGGGTGAGCATTCCCGTTAAGTAGTCGGGGGGAGGGTTGCTCTGTCCCAGCAGTAGGATACAAGTGGGCATGCTCAAACTTGAGACTCTGGGGCAGAGCAAGAGTGCTGTGGATGTCACAGCTCACAGTGTTAGCAGGAATGCATGATCCTGGAGTAATTTAAAGGTCGAAGTGTGCTCCACTTAAAGGGTATGTCCGGTACTCTTAACCTATTTAGAAATGACTAAGTGTTGGGCAGTACAAGTATGATCTTGCTGGTAATTACAATTGTGAAAAGTGCAATTATAGGCTCAGTGCAAGATGTCGCCACCTCAAAACTGATTGACATACACTTGGTGATTGGGCTACAAAGGGCAACTGAAGTTAATGTAGTAAAAATGCCAAGTTATGCATTGAGCAAAAACAGCATATAATGTTAATATACTAAAATGGGATAAAGCTTGGGGTTGACTCAATAGAGGAGGACTTGGAGCTATTGTGGACAACAGCTCTAAGGGTCATAATTCTGCCACTGTAAAGAGCCCTTGTAAGGCACATAGAACTAAACTGATTAAAGAAATGGAGAAATTGTGTTATGAAGAGGAGGCTTGCATGTTTTCTGGCCAAAGCAGAATATCCAGTTATAGCTGGTGACTGCATTGTGTAGACATGTGTGTTTGGTCATTTCCTTGTCTAGTTTTGGGGCAGAAATCTTGGAGGATTTCGAGCAATCATCAGGGGTGCCCCTACCATGAAGCTAACTGAAACATTTGCTCAGGGCACACCCCTGCAGAACACTTAAAAGGCGGCAGTTAAAAAAAACAAACTCTTCCTTCCTGCAATACGTATTTTAGCACCAGTCCACTAGTTAGTGTTAAGTCAGCCTCCAGTCAGTGTTAGTCAGCCCACCACACCCACCTCCACAAGCCACGCTTATGTTTCCTGATGAAGCCATGCCACTTCCGTCTACAAATGGCGGCATTTAAAAGTTGTTTCAGGTGTCAAAACCCCTAGGAACACCCTGGCAATCATGAGGCCAAGGTGAACGTTGGTTGGCCTTGGGAGCGCTCGGAAATGTCCTTAAAACACTAACAAAAAAGGGAACAATAACATCAGATTCAATGGTACCGTCCCTTTATCGTTAGTGTGTGTAACCAACTTTGTACTGACATGTTGTGAACGATGCGGTAACAAAAGTGAATCTGATCAGACCTGTGCAATGCTACTTTAATGCGGAACCCTTTTTAAAGGGAAATGTTGATGGGTATGCATAAAAAAAAGATGCAACAGTCCCATTTAAAAAGGCACTCATTAGAAATGCATTCAAATGTGATAAGTTAAATTTAATTACCCAACACCCACCAACTCTGCATAGTTGTTTCCATAGGTGCCTTTATTCTAACATTCACCTTAAATTATTGTGAAATACATTGCAGAGCTGTCGAATATAGGTTTATACATTTCATGCCCCGCACTCTTCGCCATGTTGTTTCAATAAATTACCAATTAAGGGTAATGTCCAATATGGTGTGTGTTGCAAAAAACATACAAAGCTTGTAGTTGAAGAAATTCACAGGGGCTTGGTTTAGGGACTGTATGGCAAAATGCAGCTCTCGCCATGGTGTTCAATAAAATTACCAATTAAAGGGGTAATGTCAGAATATGGTGTGTGTTGCAAAAACATACCAGAAGCTTGTAGTATGAGAAATTCACAGGGCTTTGGTTTAGGGACTGTATGGCAAAAAAATTAGATGAGCAGGGGGAAAAATGACAGGGCAGGAAAATGACACAGGAACTTTAGGGAAAAATTTGTTTCCTGCCCTAAGGGTTGAAGGGCAGGACACAGTGCCAAGCGGCTGGGAGGGTTTGAAAAGAAAGTAGCAGGGTTGCCACGGAGCTAGAGGGTTAAAGAAATGACAAAGGAGCAGGAAGGCAGGAGAATAGATGAGAAAAGGACACAGGATCTTGAAGAACACAAAAATATGTAAGATTTATATTGCTGCAGATGACCTGAAGACAGAGGAGGATTATCCATTAAGCCAACCTAGGCAGCTGCCTAGGGACAGTAAACACCAGAGGACCCCGCTTAGGGCCATACAATAGAAGAACAAGGGGGCCCCAAATATCAGTGCTGCCAGGGCCCAATTGATCTTAAAGCCATCACTTTAAATTTAATTTATAATATAAATACCCCAGGGTGTAGGAGGTGGGGTAGAGATCACTGGAAGAGAGTAAATTGCAGTTCAGCTTTGTAGAACAAGCAACTTAAAGTGAGCTCATTGAGGGAAAAGGAAGGTGTGTTTCATGTTGAGAAGGATAACAAGCACTTTGCAGGGGTGGGTACACAGACAATTTCTCTTCTCACGAAAATACTGAGCCACATTTAAAACGTGTATGTCTTTGTGTACATATGTATAAAAAAAGGAAAACCATATTCACTTAATGGTACTCTGGATGTTCAAACATATAAGTCATGCTGCACCTATTGTACTCGTGCTCAAAAAACACTTCTTTGAATCCAACGTCAGGTAGAAGCAACACTATCGTATGGAAAAATACTCTGGCCGGCTTCATTGTAAAAGTGTGTTAAATGCAAGTGTGGCATTCAAATGTAATAATAGACACACAATAACAACAAAGCATAAAGAGAAACACAAACTGCCTTAACTTTACAAAGGTACACACATCACGAAACGCGTGAAGCTATTTCCGGAATATCAAATGAAAGCAGTGTTTTCATTGGTAGGTTTGTAGTCTCCAATGATTGGTCCTTTCGTAACATAAAATAAATAAATAAAAAAATAGGACGGGATTAAGATGTTTCAGCTAGCATTTAAGTGATATATACGTATGGAATCTTAATGTCGTAAATGGAGTCGGGTTTTGCGGGGGAAGCGGTCCGAACTACTACCGAAGTTTTTTTTTTTAATTTTTTTAAATACAGCTCTGACAAATATAGAACCATTTCTAACAACTACGTTTTGCTTGACCGTTACATTAAATGATTAATAGAGTACGATTCATAGAGTTGGTTGAGCGAGCTTGCGCAGCTCGAAGAGGAGACTAACTTGTCATAGTTAGTCTCTAGTTAGTTGGCAAGGCTTGGGAGAATCTCTCATCATCAGGGATGTTGGAGAGAGACATTCATAGGGCTATGCACGGAGAGTGTTATTGTTCTCTATTGCCTAATTTTGGCAATGCACCGATCCAACAAAGGCCCTCTGTGCATTGCCATGTTGCTGTGGTGTGCAACACTGTTTTTGTGTACCACCGTTAATTAATAATGGGGATTGGGGGTTAGGAGGACATGCCTAAATAAAACCCACAATGAGATTTTCAGAAACTACATATATGCAGGGGGGGGGGGTATTATATTTGTGTTCTTTTTTTATATAAACCAGTGTTCTCCCTAGGGTCTTTTAGCCGGGCGGCCCACCCGGCTACTTTTTCATGCCACCCGGCTGGAAAAAATTCCTTGAGAGAACACTGTGATATAAAGAATTTAGATGTAGGTTTAATTGGTGTGCCAATAGGTCAGTAAAAACTCCTGCCAATACTGCCCAGTCCAGACCAGTTTTTTACACTTGTAAGATTATTTTAGCACATGTTTACTAGCTTTTCCAAGATCCCCAAGGCCACAAAGGGTGGCACATGTGCTTGTGTGCCATGTTACATGGGTTACCTTCAAAAGGGAACTACAACTCCCTGCAGATGTTGACAAACTACAACTCCCGGCATTCTACAACCACAGAATGCTGGGAGTCATAGTTTTCAAACATATAGTGGGACGAAAGTTAGACATCCCTGTCCTATAAATGAGCATGATGCAGTGCACATTTTTCCCCACCACCAAATTTCCCGTCCCACCCCACCCGGCTACTTTTTCATGCCACGGTGGAAAAAAATTCTGGGGAGAACACTGTATAAACACAGATAACAGGATACAAGCTGTTCATCAAATTAGATTTTTTTTCCCCTCATATTTTTACTCAACAATGTAAGATTAGGGACATAATGTGTTTGTGATGTGGGGTCCACAATAAAGACTAAATTGACTGGAGTGCGATCCTCTGCTTCTTTATGTTTGCTGCCAAAAGCCTAACCTCCCCTGAATTTAATGGCGCTAAATGCTTTTAATATACCCTCTCACAGGATGAGGACCTAAATGCTGGTCTGGAAAGATTGAATGGGAACAGATGGAAGAAAATGGTGTGTTAGTTTGTTATCATTCTCTAAGATGGTCTTATGATTATCTTTGAAAAATTAAAAAAAAAAATACATACATAAATAAAAATGTTAAAGTGAAACACATCTTTTTTTCCCCAAAAAAAAAATTGTTAAAAAAAAAAAAAGATCTTTTCCAAGCTGCCTAAAGTCTCTGGGATATCTGCAAAGTAAATGATAATTATTATTCCACCGGTTTCAAGGAAAACTAAGCCTATCTTCTATGCCTCCACGCCAGTGAGCAACATGGGTTAACTCGGCTCAACAACCAATCAGATCTTCCATAGCTAATAAAAGGAAGTCTTCTCCCCTGACTCACTCTTCTTTTTTATTTCCTGCTCTCCACCACTGTTCATGTGTTTCCATGCTTCCCTGGTGGTCCGGTGTAGGTCTACGCCTCTCCCTGCACTGCATTTTTTAGAGTAAAGATACCCTTTAAGTGTATTTAAAGGAGAACTAAACCCAAAATACAAAGGCAGCTCCACGGACTATAACTGTCACTTCATAAAACCATTTGTCTCTCACCTCTGAATTCAGCCTCTTAGTGTAGAAATCATTAATAGAACATTTCTGAGTACTGGCAACTATGATGTCATGGCTGGCTTCTAGTGTTGCCTCTTCCGGTGGTCCTGGACACAAAACTCCTTCTGCACATGCTAACTAGCTACCTTTGTTTGTTTCCAACTCCCCTTATGCTAAGCTGCATGTAACAGTTGAACAGTTGGAGATAGCAGTGATATTATTAGCTGGTTTTCGCTAAAAAAGAGTGGGGGAAGGTGTTAACCCTTTTCATATGTATTTAGGAAGCAACTTGGAACAACCTTTATATTGTGAGCATTTCTGCAAGACCATGTGATGTGATGTGCCGAACTGGCATGTAAGATGGCATTTTGGTTATGGGCTTTCTGTATAGATCCGAAACCACTATATCATTTTATATAGAGGGAGAAATCAAGAAAATCGATATGTTTCGTATGTGTGATAAATTTTATGTTGTAATCATTCTGATTGCAATAACAAACAAATTCTGTAATTAATGCGGGTCTCCATTCCAACAGTTAGTATGTCGTCTATATATCTCATATATGTGGACTATATAGGCTCTATAGGATTATTGGATCCATATATTAAGTCCCGTTCCCACATGCCCATCAAGAGGTTGGCATAGGAGGGCGAAAATTTCGCCCCCATAGCCGCCCCTCTACGTTGTAAATAGTACTATTTGCAACATGAAGTAATTGGTAGTAAGCAGATAATCAAGTATTTCTAAAATATAATCATTTTATATCACAGTATATGTTATGGTATTCAAGCCAATATTTAACCGCCCTGTGTCCTATAGAATGTTCAATACACGTGTATAATGACGGAACATCCATGGATACCCATAATATTTGGGGTCCCATACAAAATTATTAAAACATGTTAACAAGGCTGTAGTGTCCTTAGATAACATAGGTAGTCTAATGACAATAGGTAGAAGTAGATTATCCAAGATTCAGCTAAATGTTGTTCAAAGATCCCATGCCTGATACGATGGTTCTTGCTGTTACATCTGTTAACGATTTGTGTATTACAATAATATTAAGATCGTAGCCCTTAGATATCAATATATTATAACGTTTGGCAAAGGACATAATAGGGTCACCAGATAATAGCATGTATGTATCTTTATCATTAAAGGCATGTCCACCCCCAAAACTATAATCCCCCCAACTACTGGCCCCACCATGTAGTGTAGTTTAATCCTTACCTCACATCCCAGCTCCATAGGGTTCTCCTGTAGTCCCCCCCAAAGTCCCAAAAACTGCCCACCAGGAGGCTAGCAGAGTCCATATAGGACACTGCCTGCTAGCTGGCTCAGGTAGATTTTTGCCATGCGTACTGCAGCCCTTCTCCCCCCTCCCTCCCCCTCCCTCTCTCCTCCCGTTCTACTATCCCTCCCCCTAGCATAAAAACCCTTCAGTACTGATTTCCCCCATGTCTCCCAGCCCCAACCGCATATTTTTTTTTTAGAAAGCTCCCCAAACTCTTACTTACCTCTCCTCTTTCCTCCGGCGAAGTGAGCTGCCGGCAGCCGCGTCTGTGATTGGCTGCCGCTCAGCCAATCACAGACAGCGGCTGCCGGTCCCGCCCCTCTGCTTGCATTTCCTTGCAAGCAGAGGGCCGGAAGCGCGGTGGAGGAAAGTGGGGAGGTTAGTAGAGTTTGGGGGGCTTTCTAAAAAAAAAATATAGCGGTTGGGGCTGGGAGCCCAGGGGGGACCTTATATGAAAAAATCAATTTTAGGGTGGACATCCCTTTAAGTTGTCTAGATGCTTCCACAATATTTCACTGTGTCCATAACCACTATGGAACCACCCTTGTCCGAATTTTTATTACTATCAAATCAATTTTTCAGTTGTTGTAACGCTATTTTCTCCTTCTTACTAAGTTGGAACTCGTATATTTTTTGATATTGATGTTCGATTTGGAATCCAATTTCTCCAGGTCTCGATAACTAGCCTGTGAAACAAATTTATGTACTGTCCTTGGTTTGTATCGGATAGAAAGACGAAGTATTTTTTAGGCCAGTATGTGTTATAATAGGTATGGTCTCCATGTTTTGCAATGTAGAAAGTGTTAGTAAATTTTTTTTTGTCCCAAAGATCATTAGGATACATGTCATGATACTCGACATTGCTAGCCCCTATTATTTCGGGGCAACCAACTCGGATAGTATTCGAGTCGCCCTCTGTAATTATATTGGCAGGTGATGATATAGGTGAAGTTTCTGTTTCTTTAGTAAATTGAAATGTCTCTAAGTGTTAATTTTCTAACAAACCTATTGAGATCTATAAGGGCCCCAAAGTCATCCAAGGGTTATCTATGACATAATTTAGGCCTTTGTTAAGTACATTAATTTGATCCTGAGTGAGTGCTGTCTGAGATAAATTAATAATCACATTATCTTCGTCCCTACCATCGATAGTGCCATGGATAGGGCTATTGTGTTAATACCTCTTCCTTCCTATTGTTGGTTTGAGGATCGATGGTCGTTGGATTTTTCTTTTTCCTCCGATTGATTCTCCTTCTGTGTCTTCTCTTCCTTTAAGATTGGAATCGTAGATGTCTGGGTCTCAGTCTCTCCCTTATGGGCGCCATGTCTGAGACCGTATTGGGGACTCCAATTCTCCTCCGTGTCGCTTCTTGTTACATCTAAAAAAGAAGAAGAAGAAGGGGTGGAGCGCTGCTCCTATTTCCCCATAATTATGGGTGTCATATTCCCTAAAATGGACCCTTTTGTTCGTTGGAGTGCTCGTTTGTTATTATAGGAGGATCCCCTCCTATAAGGCTGTTTTTCAAATTATCATGTTGATTATAATCGTGAGAGTAAGATTGTGAATTACGATAATAATTAGGTGATTTAGATGGAGTATAAACGCTGTCTTTCCACACATATACATTGTTATTTTCATGTCCCATTTGTCTCGTTTGAATTTATCTTGTTTGCGGGTTTTAATTTCCTTTTCCAGATAGAAATATGTTCCGATATGATAGACATATGGTCTTGGTGTATGTTGTCAGTCATGGACTCCTTTAGTTGTAATTGTTAGTCTGTATACGTTCTGTTACGGTTTTATATCTCATGCGTTCATGTTCTATTAAAGAGTTATCAATTCTTTTTAGAACAGTCTGTTAATATGTTTTCCCAAGCCATCCTAAACTCTTGTGTTATATCGGGTAAATTAGCATATTTCTTAATCCTCAATCCGCGAGGTATACGGTCAACTTTGTTATACTGTTCCAATGTGTTGATGTCCCACCATAGACCCACACAACATCGGGGAGTTACCAATCAACGATGGGTCTGTAGGGAATAAAGAGCTTTCTTTTGTTAGTACTTTTTCCAACAGAGTGGTAAGATCCGTAACATCATACTGAAACATTGGATGTGTTAGAGGCGGACCCCAAACTTAAGATACATGGGTAGGGCCCGAGATTTTGTTATAAAAAAGCATTGAGTATTGGGTCATATCTGTCCCCAGTCTTTTTAGAAAAACCAATAATGGGGCTACTACCACATGGTAGAACAGAAAGGCTCATACAGATGTGGCTCACTAGATGTATGTCTTGTCCATTATTCAGTATCTACCGAGTTTATTAGTACTAAAACGGGACTAAAATACAAGATAAACAGATATTTAAATTGCAGATCATGTAATGTGATATACTTAGCTACTTGCGATGTGGCAGCCATATGTGGGCAAGACCATAGATTGGCGACTAGAGGAATTATGGAACATATAATGACACAAAAGAAATGATCATAGTCAGCTATAGCAGCTCATCTCCTAACTAAACATGGGTGTCTCTTGCATAAATTCCAATGCATTGATAAAGTTAAGAGTCAACTAGGAAGGGAGATTGGCATCGTGAACTACTCCGTAGGAGGCTTTTGGATGTATCGTTAAAAACCATTACACCATATGGTCTTAATGCCGATTTTGAACTTAACTGTTTTGTGGATTGATACATGACTATATTTATGTACATGACAGCTCTGTGATAGTGTATTCTTTTGGACCTTGGTTAGTGTACAAGTCTGAGTTTCTGCTCTCCTTAAAGGCTATGTCCACCCCGAAAATAAATTTTTAATATTATGCTCCCCCATGTCCCCCAGCCCCAACCGCATATTTTTTTTTTCAGAAAGCCCCCCAAACTCTTACTTACCTCCCCTCGATCCTCCGAGAATGAAGCAGAGGGGCGGGACCGGCAGTCGCGTCTGTGATTGGCTGAGCGGCAGCCAATCACGGACGCGGCTGCCGGTCATTCAGTGCAGCGGAGGAAAGCAGAGAGGTAAGTAAGAGTTTGGGGAGCTTTTTAAAAAAAAAAACATGCGGTTGGGGCTGGGGGACATGGGGGAGCAGAATATTAAGGGGGTTTTTCGCTAGGGGGAGGGATAGTAGAACGGGAGGGAGAGGGAGGAGAGGGAGGGGGAGGGAGGGGGGAGAAGGGGGCAGCACGCATGGGAATCTCCGGGAGGCCAGGTAGCAGGCAGTGTCCTATATGGACCTGCTAGCCTCCTGGTGGGCAGTTTTTGGACTTGGGGGGGGACTACAGGAGAACCCTATGGAGTGGGATGTGAGGTAAGGATTAAACTACACTACATGGTGGGGCCAGTAGTTGGGGGGATTATAGTTTTGGGGGTGGACATGCCTTAAGAGAAACTTTCTTGTTGCAACTCTTTTTGATAATTAACATATATTACCTTATAGGTTTTATATATGTATTTAATGTATACTGTTTCTACACTTGATTTTATGCACACTATTGATGTCAGTGCATACACTACTTATCATCCTTTGCATATTGTATACGTCTTTTTCTTTCTCTCTATATATATATATATATAGTATATATGTAAAACGGGTCTTTACCCGTTTTCTTTGATTGAGATGTTTTTATGTAAGTGTATCAGTGTATCCATTCAGCTGGATAATTATGTAGTTGGATCCGGTGATTGGATACTACTGTATATAATCCACTGATCGTCTCCCCTCGTGGGCTTGAGGAAGCGGAAGTTCCACGAAACGTGTCAGGCCACGCCCCCTTACCTTCGGCGTTCCTCTCCAGTGTGACACTGTTTGTGTTTTAACTTGTACTAATACATTTTGGAAGTTTTATGGAAGATATTGCATACAGGAGTCTTTTCCCAGAGATACCCGCTTACTATAGTACACAGATATTGCATTTCGGAAGAGGTGGACTACCGGAGAGTTTGTTTTGGGTTCACCACTGGAAGAGATCGTGCGGTGTAGCTCCCCACAGTGAGTAAACTTTTTATTGATGGTACATGACTGAGCATGTGATGCCATTTGTATTTGAGCTATGACAAAGCATGTGGCAAAGTCCATCTAGATTTTGAACATGAACACAATAGATATGAGCCTCCATGACCGTATGCAGTCACTTATTCAGCCTTTGTTAAAACTTGTAAAATTAGACATAATTGTAAAACATTTTCACATAATTATAACCAACAGTTGTAAAACGAGTTTGCTTAGCAAATAATCTACAGTATCATATATCTGTTGTATTCAATAGTCAACTGGACTTGAAATGTAGTACATTTCAAGTCCAGTTGATCTAATTGAATACAACAGATATACCATGACCTGAGAATGAGAACCTTACACAGCCTACAGTATCATAGTCCAATAGAATAGGCACAATTGTTATTAAAAACATACAAACATTGTAAAACCAAACAAATGTGCCCATCGCCAGCCTGGAATTTATCCATATTGGTGCCGGACTAATTTCATCAATTGATGAAATTTCTTAGTAAACTTCAAAAAATCTTGTGACACCACCTTGATCATGTTTTTGAGATAATATTGGTTCTCCAGTTGTCCGATGGATGTTTTCTTCTACAAGAAGCCACCCTTAGTGACAGGACCTGATGATGGTGTGTGAGCAGAATCTTCCTTATTAACTTGGCTGGTTGTCTTACACGGTATATCGACACATGAATAAAGACAATATTAGATTCATATACTTCAACGCTTGTCCACATTATTGCTATTGTAAGAAATGTAAAAATGTTGGTTGCTGTAAACAACAAGCCCAAATCCTGATACTAGTCATTACAAAGTCCGTTTTCACATGGTGTAAAAATGGCACTGAACATGTGTAGAATATATTGAATGAATGTGTGCGACTCCTGCAGACTGTTACAGGTGTGTATTTGTTTGCCAAATGTGTCCAAACATGTTAAAGGTTGTTGTAAAATCAATTATTTACTTTTTCAACATCAGATGCAAAGCATGTACCTCATAAGCTTACAATGTACATACATGATTTTTGACAGGGCCAATATTAAGGTACAACAAATTCATAGTAGGGGGAAGTGTGTGTTCCTTGTGTTGTCTGTTTCGCTGGTGGTGGTTCGTGCTCAATAATGATAACATTTGGCTCCTCGTGATCACTTTCTGTGACAAGGGCTGTAAATAATGTGACAA
>JAACNH010004060.1:0-25727 GCA_019447015.1 Hymenochirus boettgeri | reverse complement strand
TATGGATTGATACATGACTGTACATGGATTGTTACATGGACTGTAACATGGACTGTTACATGGACTGTTACATGGACTGTTACATGGACTTGTGTTATATTGACTGTTATATGGATTGAACATGACTGTTTACATGGACGGTTACATGGCTGTTATATGGACTGTTATATGGACTGTTATTGGACTTTACATGTGACGGTTACATGGACTGTTACATGGACTGTTACATGACTGTTAATATATGGATTGATACATGGACGTTACATGCTGTTATATGGACTGTTATATGGATTGATACTGGAACTGTTACATGATTGGTTACCTGGACTGTCCATGACTGTTTACATTGACGTTAAATGGACTGTTACTGGACTGTTAATGGACTGTTTATATGGATTGATACATAGAACTGTTACAGACTGTTATATGAGACTGTTTAAATAGACGTTACCTGGACTGTTATTGGATTGATACATGGAATGTACATGGACTGTTCATATGGATTCGTACATAGACTGTTCTATAGACTGTTACATGGACTGTTTATATGGATTGAATACATGGACGTTACATAGACTCCCCCCCCCCCCCCCCCCCCCCCCCCCCCCCCCCCCCCCCCCCCCCCCCCCCCCCCCCCCTGTTATATAGACTGTGTAAATAGACTGTTTCCATGGACTGTTATATGATTGTACATAGACTGTTTACTATAATACTGTTTAAATAGACTGTTACATTGGACTGTTATTATGATTGATACATGGACTGTTACATATACCTGTTACATAGACTGTTACTGACGTAAACTAGATTGTTACATGGACTGTTATATGGAGTGATACATAGACTGTTACATTGACTGTTAATATATTGATACCTGGACTGTTACATGACTGTTATATGATTGATACATAGACTGTTACATAGACTGTTACATGGACTGTTATATGGATTGATACATGGACTGTTACATAGACTGATACATAGATTGTTACATGGACTGTTATATGGATTGATACATGGACTGTTACATAGACTGTTACATGGACTGTTATATGGATTGATACATAGACTGTTACATAGACTGTTACATAGACTGTTACATAGACTGTTACATGGACTGTACATGACTGTTATATGGTTGATACATAGAATTTTACATAGACCTGTTACGTAGACTGTTCATAGATTGTTATATGAGCTGTGAGTGAGAATCAGCATGTTTTTTTGTTCAAAAATGTAATCCAGTCAGCACTGTGGGTGGAAAAAAAAAAAAAAAAAAAAAAAATTGACCGTAATCTAGAGATCTGTATCAACATTAACCCTGCAGCTGCAGAGGTATTGCTGAGACTGGTTTATATACAGAACTTACTGTACCTACTGCACTGTGATGGAGTTAGTGAGCAGGAATAGGGACATTAGGAAATCCTGGAGGTGGTTGTATAGCTGACATTGTATTATATATTATATACACACAGTGCTGATTTTCCATATATACTTTATACAGAATGATTTTTCAATGTGCCCATACAGGGTCCAATGTTAGAGTCTTACCTGATACCAACAATATTCCATATCAGTATCACAGCTCTGACACTAATGAGAATGTAATGTAGGTTTCTCAGTAAAGCAACGGTAAGCTGGGTTCACATGGACAACTTTCTCGTCCCGACCGTTGGCTGATATCGACAAGTCGGTCACAGCAAATGTCTTCTATGGTGATTTATTGACATTTCAGATCATGTGTGAATATACTTTATATATATACATATATACTTTATAACGGGATATCTGTTTCTGCCAACTGGGATGGAGAATATAACATTATGGTCCATATATACTCTAGAATCATGGATTTTTCATTCGGAAACTTCCTTTCTAGGCTAGTTCAGTGGTAGCCCATTTAGGAATCCCCCCTTTGAAAATCCTGCGCCTGCCCTGGGATCTTCTTAGATCAGCAGTCACTTACCTAACACATTCCTTCGCTGCGACAGTCTGTCTCTTTCTGAGGCCAATGAGAAGACGGTCTCTTTAAGAAGCGTATCTTCCGATTGGCCTCCAGAGAGATCCGAGAACCAGGAAATTTAGGTAAGTACCTCAGTTGATCCAAGATGAACACGGTGATGCCCTAGTGGTTAAGTGCAAACCCAGGGCACTATCCATGGAAGGGGGGGATAAAGTTCCTTTATTGTTTTCCTTATTATAACTATTCACCTTCCAGGGATGGAGGCCTGAAAAGAGCAAAGGTGAAAGATTCCTTCAAAGAGGAGCAACAGAAGAATTACAGCCGGATTATTGTTGGGGAACAGAATTCATTGAAACCAACGACACATTGACTGTTTGTATCTAACAAGGAACTTTATTTTCACATACGGCTCCCGCGGTCCGATTGTAAATCTGTGGTCTGCCTAAGATTATCCCTTATTAAGGGAGAAGGTTTTCACTGGACTGGAATGTGCGGATGTTCCGATGGATTTTGCACTACCGGGCACTGGAAAGAGAAGTTTCCTGGGAGACTTTTTTATGTATTTGACTTAAAATGAAACAAACTTTTGTAATTTGTGTGAAATAAATTGACAGCCCGGGCACTGACGATATTGTTAATTGTACAATAAAACCATTTCCCCTGGGTTGGATGTTGGGACGAAGGCACAGGTCTCCCTCTGCGGCCATAGTAAATGATTACTTATCACCCTGGGTAAGTCTAATGGTATTAAGAAGTGAGGGAAGTTTGGATTAGTTTTCCATTCAAACTCTCTTTGTTTTTTTTAGCATTTTCTACCATTTTTGAGAATAAGGACTTGTGGAATTCTAATCCTTCAATGCCAATCTTGGTGTCTCCTTCCACTCGCGGGCCCCCTTCACCTCTCCCCTCATGGCCCTGTGGCTCCTTCACTCGTGGGCCAACGCGGCATACCCTCCTCCAGAAAACTGTGTAATATAATTTTCTGTAGGGGTGGGTATGGGTCTCAGGGGCAGTGGAAGGGATCATGGGCGACCCACGAGGGGCAGGGGCCATGTGGCCTCATGAAGTGGGGAGGGGTCATGAGGCTTCAAAGGAAATAAGGGGGCCATCAAGGGGAAGAGTGCCATGGAGCCTGAGTGGGAGGGTCATAGAGGGTTGCAAGGGTGCCCAGAAGGAGGAGGAGAGCACAGGGAGGAAGGAAAAATGGTGTTGCATGCGCTCCGATAAGTGGCATCTCCGCTATGCCCGTAATCTACATGACGGGGGCAGCATGTACTATTTTCATACCTTTTCGTTCTTTAGGCAAAGATTGCAACCCTAATCGCACTGAACGGACTGCGCGTACCTAGGGCCATATTTATAAACCCGCGGTACCGCAGGTTCATTTACGATGGCGGTCTTACATTTACAACCGAACGTTCGGTCATAGAGTACCATGCGGTAGTAAACTACCACATGGTATTGTATGGGGATCGTAAATCTATGGTTTCGTTATTGTAACGATTTACATTGGTATTTACACTAACGGATGTAATTAAATGATCGTTAACTGATCTTTTATAGATACGGCCCCTAGTGGGGTCAGACCAATGGGGCCAAGCAGCGTGTGTGCTGTTAACTGCTGAATTTCCAAGCGAGGAACGACCCCCGACCGAGTCATAAACAATGAAGATTCTCGGGCGAAACGGCGCGTGTAGCCGCTTGGCCTGTCGGGTTGTTCTGTCTTGGAACTTGAGTGTGTGTACGAACCTTTACACTGAGACTGCAGCTATGATAATCAGTCTCCTCCTCTCAGGCTGCACCTCCCCCTCTCCTTCACCTGCTCCAGGTGTCGGTGGCGAGCTCTGGGGCCAGTTGTTTGGGACTGGAGAGACAGACAGAGAGATTTTGTTTTCCAAGTTCCCACGGTGAGGTGATTGGACTTGTGTTATTTCAATGTTATATAGACTGGGGGCTGCTGAGTTGGAGATAGGAGGGAGTCCCAGTGAACTATGAAAGGGAGAGCCATGGGACTGACCTAATGCAAAGCAGCCACTGCAGTGTTAACAGCCAGCCTTCCAGCAGCCACTGCAGTGTTTACAGCCAACCTGCCAGCAGCCACTGCAGTGTTTAACAGCAGCCTCCAGCAGCCCACTGCAGTGTTAACAGCCAGCCTTCCAGCAGCCACTGTCAGTGTTAACAGCCCCCTCCAGCAGCCACTGCAGTGTTTACAGCCAACCTGCCAGCAGCCACTGCGGTGTTAACAGCCAGCCCTTCCAGCAGCCACTGCAGTGTTAACAGCCAGCCTTCCAGCATCCATGCAGTGTTAACAGCCAGCCTTCCAGCAGCCACTGCAGTGTTTAACAGCCAGCCTTCCAGCAGCCACTGCAGTGTTACCAGCCAACCGCCAGCAGCCCACTGCATGTTTACAGCCACCTTCAGCAGCCCACGCAGTGTGGACAGCAGCCTGCCCGCAGCCACTGCAGTTGTGCAGCCAGCCTTCCAGCATCCACTGCAGTGTTAGCAGCAGCCTTCGTAGCAGCCCTGCAGTGTTACAGCCAGCCCTCCAGCAGCCACTGCAGTGTTAACAGCCAGCCCTCCAGCAGCCACTGCAGTGTTAACAGCCAGCCCTCCAGCAGCCACTGCGTGTTAACAGCCAGCCTCCAGCAGCCGCTCATTTTGCATTTGTGGGTGCTTTTTATGCCAACTGTTAAAACAATTCTACCAAGAACTGCGTCCAGAATCTGCATATATGAATGAAAGAATTGCACCGTTGCATTGCTGAAGGTATGTAGAAATATAGTTTGGGTTGTTATATAGCCAAACTACCAAGCTACAGTAGTTTATTATTTCTTTATTGCACATATGAATTTGGTTTCCTTTTTTCTGTTAGTTGGTGGCTATTTTGTCTGGCATACACCCATAAATTATTATTCAGGGCAAATGGGAGATTTTACTTGTTGTGTGGGTTCTAAAAGTGTCAAATTATTTGGGCAACTTTGTCTGCAATTTAGCATGTATAAATGACAGACTGGTGCTGATACAAAGCGGTCAAAGTTTCCCATATGTATATAGGTTTTGGTGTTGGTTCAAGTTATGTGTAGCCTTGCGTGACAAGTGGGTTTAGGAAAGATTTCGAACTTTAGTCATTCTGCCCGTTCGTAGCTAAAGCTCGTACCACTGTGATCGCGAGTCCCGACCCACGATGCACAATGTGTCTGAACGTTTGTTTCTGGCAATAATGGTCCCTTTATTGGCCACAGGGCCAGTCGTTCAGAGATCCGTCCGGTCGGTCAGGCAACAAAGTGCACATATTATCATCCGAAATGAACGTTCGTCACATGTTGGCGGGTTCGGGACCCGCGATCGTCACGTGTGGTATAACCTTAAAGGTCTGTAGTTTTGTAGGGGTATTTGGGCCAAGTTGAGGGGGTGTCTCCCTTTAAAAAAGTGGGAAGCTGCCTCATATACAGAACACTGTGATTTTGTGTTTGTGGAATTGCACTTTATTGTATTGGTCCCCATTTGGATTAGTTGGTGGGGGGATGGACTGTTACATGGACTGTTACATGGACTGTTACATGGACTGTTACATGGACTGTTATATGGATTGATACATGGACTGTTACATGGACTGTTATATGGACTGTTATATGGATTGATACATGGACTGTTACATGGATTGTTACATGGACTGTTACATAGACTGTTACATGGACTGTTAAATGGACTGTTACATGGACTGTTAAATGGACTGTTATATGGATTGATACATAGACTGTTACATAGACTGTTATATAGACTGTTAAATAGACTGTTACATGGACTGTTCAGAATAGCATTAAAAAAAAACTAGCTAAATAGAAAATGAAATACGGATTGCGAACAAAGCAATCAAACCCCAAAATGTTTTATAAAGTAAAAAGATGAAGATGAGAATTGGGACCATTAAATAATTGGGCTGAATGGTTATAGAGATGCCACAGGCTAATGTTCTAAACGGTCTTTTTCTTCTCTATTCAATAAGAATCTTAGTCCTATAGCAGGGACTGTAATAATGGACGTGTATAAATGAGGGTAATTCACTCTGTATACACTATAGAGAATCCTATCCTTTATAGCGGGGACTGAATAATATGAAGGGTATAAATTTAGGAATATTACTCTGTAACACTATAGAGAATCCTAGTCCTTATAGCAGGGACTGTAATAATATGAAGGGTATAATGGGAATATTCACTCTGTATACACTTGAGACTCCTAGCTTATGCGGGGACTGGGCAAATATGAGGTAATGAGGGATATTCAACTCTGTATACCTATAAGAGAATCTTAGTCCTTATATCAGGGACTGTAATCATAATAATAAGGTTATAACTGAGTAATATTCACTCTGTATACACTATAGGAATCCCTAGCCTTATAAAGAGGACCTGGGTAATAATAATGAAGGCTATAAATGAGGAATATTCACGTCTGTATACACTATAATAGAGAATCCTATCCTTATAGTGGTGACTGTAATATTGAAGGGTATAAATGAGGAATATTCACTCTGTACTACCTATCGATATGCCCTAGTCCTTATAGCGGGGACTGCAATAATAGAGAAGTAATAAATGCGGATATTCACTCTGTAACCACTATAGAGATCTTAGTCCTTATCTAGCAGGACTGTATATAGAAGGGTAGAAATGAGGAATATCACTCTGTATCCACTATCGAAATCCTAGTTCCTTATAGGGCAGGGCCGTAATATATAAGGGTATAAATGATGAATATTCCTCTGATACACTATAGAGAATCCTAGTCCTTTATACGGGGACTGTAAAATATGAAGTTATAAATAGGATATTCACTCTGTATACACTATAGAAGAGAATCCTAGTCCTTATAGTGGGGACTGTAATTAATATGAGGTATAAATGATGGATATCACTCTGTATTCACTATAGAGAATCTAGTCCTTTCGGGGACTGTAATAATATGAAGGGTATAAATGAGAAATATTCCTCTTTATACACTATAGAGAATCCTAGTCTTATAGGCGGGACGGTAATAATATGAAGTATAAATGAGGTATTCCCTCCTGTATTCACTATATAGAATCCTAACTCCCTTATAGCGGGGGACTGTAATAATATGAAGGGTATAAATGAGGATATTCACTCTGTATACACTATAGAGAATCCAAGTTCCTTAAGCGGGGACTGTACTAATACTGAGGGTAATAAATGAGGAATATTCACTCTGTATACACTATAAGAATCCTAGTCCTTATAGTCAGGACTGTAATAATTGAAGGGCAATAAATTAGGAATATTCACTCTGTATACACTATAGCGAATCCTAGTCCTTATATACGGGGACTGTAATAATACAAGGGTATAATGAGGAAGATTTCACTCTGTCTAACTATAGAGAATCCTAGTCCTTATAGCGGGGACTGATAATATGAAGGGTATAAATGAGGAATTTCACTCTGTATACACTTAGAGAATCCTAGTCCTATAGCAGGAGACTGTAATAATATGAAGGTTAACTGAGGAATATTCACTCTTGTATAAACCTATATAGAATCCTAGTCCTTATAGCTGGGGACTGTAATAATATGAAGGGTATAAATGAGGCATATTTCACTCTTTATACACTATAGAGAATCCTAGTCCTTATATAGCGGGGACTGTATAATATGAAAGGGTATAAATGAAGGAATATTTCACTCTGTATCACACTATAGGGAATCTAGTCCTTATCGCGGGGATCTGAAATACGAAGGGTATAAAATGAGTAATATCACTCTGTATACACTATAGAGCATCCTAGTCCGTATAGCGGGGCCTGTAATATACGAAGGGTATACAATGAGGAATATTCACTCTGATATCACTTAAGAATCCAGTCCTTATAGCGGGACTGTATAATACGAAGGTATAAATGAGGAATATTCACTCTGTATACACTTAAGAGAATCCTATTCCTTATAGCAGGGACTGTAATAATATGAAGGGTTAAATGAGGATATTCCACTCTGTATACACTATAGAGAAATTCCCCTAGTCCTTATAGCAGGGATCTGTAATAATATGAAGGGCATAAATGAGGAATATTCACTCTGTATACACTATAGAGAATCCTTCTAATAAGCGGGGACTGTAATAATACGAAGGGTAAATGAGAATATTCACTCTGTATACCTATAGAGAACCTATTCCTTATAGCGTGGACTGAATAATACGAAGGGTATAAATGAGGAATATTCACTCTGTATACACTAGAGAGATCCTAGTCCTTATAGGCGGGACTGTATAATATGAGGGTATAATGAGGAATATTCACTCTGTTATACACTAATAGAGAATCCTAGTCCTTAATAGCGGGCTGTAATAATATGAGGGTATAAATTGGGATATTCACTCTGTATTCACTATAGAGAATCCTGTCTTATCGCAGGACTGTAATAATATGAAGGGTTTAAATGAGGGATCTTCACGTCGTATACACTATAGAGAACCCAGTCCTATAGCGGGACTGTAATAATATGAATGTTATAAATGAGGAATATTCACTCTACTCTGTAATCACTATAGATAATCCAGTCCTTAATATCAGGGACTGTAATAATACAGGGTATAAATGAGGAATATTCACTCTGGTATACACTCTCGAGAATCCTAGTCCTTATCCGGGACTGTAATAATAGCCGGGTATAACTGAGGACTATTCACTCTGTAATACACTATAGAGAATCCTAGTCCTTATAGCGGGCTGTAATAACATGAAGGATAAATGAGGAAATATTCACTCTGTATACCTATATAGAATCCTAGTCGCCCTGATAGGGGACGTAATAATATGAAGGGTAAAATGAAGGATTATTCACTCTGTATACGCTAAGAAATCCTAGTCCTTATAGAAGGGGACTGTAATAATTAGGATATAATGAGGGTATTTAACTCTGTATATCACTATGAGAAATACCTAGTCCTTATAATGCCGGGACTGTAATAATATGAAGGGTATAAATGAGGAATATTCTCTGTATACGCTATAGATAATCCTCTAGTCCTTATAGCAGGACTGTATTCATATGAAGGGGTTATAAAGGAGGGATATTTATCTCTGTATACACTATAGAGAATCCTAGTCCTTATAGCGGGGACTGTAATAATATAAGGGTATAAAATGGGATATTTACTCGTATACACTATAAGATAATCCCAGTCCTTATAGCCAGGGACCTGTAATAATATGAAGGTATAAATTAGGGATATTCACTCTGTATACCACTATAGAGAAGCCTAGTCCTTATAGCGGGACTGTAATAATATGAAGGGTATAACTTGAGGGATATTCAAACTCTGTATACACTATGAGAAATCCTAGTCCTTATAGCGGGCCTGTAACCAATTGAAGGGTATAAATGAGGAAATTCACTCTGGATACGCTAGAGAATCCTAGTCCTTATAGCGGGACTGTAATAATATGACATGGTTAAATTAGGGATATTCACTCTGTATACCCTATAGAGAATCCAGTCCTAATAGCAGGGACTGATAATAATACGAAGTTTATAAATGAAGGATATTCACTCTGTATACGCTATAAGAGAATCCTAGCCTTAAGCGGGGACCTGTAAATAATATGACAGGGTATAAAGGAGGGATTCCCCTGTATCACTATAGAGAATCCTAGTCCTTATCGCCGGGGACTCTGTAAAAGATTTAAGTAGTATAAATGAGGAAATTCACTCGTATCCCCCTGAGAGAATCCTAGTCCGTATATCAGGGACTGTAATACTTGACTGGTATAAAATGATGAATAGTCACTCTGTATTCACTAAGAGAGAAGCCTAGTCCTTCTAGCGGGACTGGAATAATATGAGGGTATAAATGAGGACTATTCACTCTGTCTTCACTATAGATCCTATCCTTATAGCGGGGACTGTAATATATGAAGGGTAATAAAAATGAGGAATATTCACTACTGTTAATCCACTATGAGAAATCCTAGTCCTATAGCATGGACTGTAATCATAATGAAGGGTATAAATGGAGGATATCAATCTGTATCACTTAGAGAATCCTAGTCCTTATTTGCGGGACTGTAATAATATGAAGGGTATAAATGAGGAGTCTTCAATCTGTATTCACTATAGATAATCCCTAGTCCTTATTGTCGGGGACTGAAGCATATTGAAGTTATAAATGAGGATTTCCACTCTGTAATACACTATAGAGAATCCTATCCTTATAGCGGGACTGATATATGAAGGGCATAAAGGAGGACTATTCATTCTGTATGTCACTATAGAGAATCATAGTCATTATAGCATGGCCTGTAATAATATGAAGGTTATAAATGAGAACTATTCACTCTGTAATACAACGATAGAGATCCTAGTCCTTATAATACCGGGGACTGTATAATATGAAGGGTATCAATGAGGAATATCACTCTGTTACACTATAGAGAATCCTAAGTCCTTATAGCAGGGACTGGTATAATATAACAGGTTATAAATGAGGATATTCACTCTGTATACCTATAGAGAATCCTAGCCTTATAGGGACTTAATAATATAATGGGTATAATGATGAATATCCACTTTGTATTCACTCTAGAAATCCTAGTCCTTATAGCAGGGACTGTAATAATATAATGGGTATAAATAAGATATTCACTCTTGGCTGAAGATATGTACAGAAATAATTAGACAAACTTAATAGGCATAAAGCCCCAGGACCCGGATGAAATCATCCTCTGATCTCAGAAAGCTTAATTCAGTTTATCTATGACCACTGTTTTTATATGTATGTACCCTAAATAACGATACCAAACATATGTAGTACCCACTATATAACGATACCAGCATATGTAGTACCACCCCTAGCATAATGATACCAGACATATGTAGGTACCCACTAGTATAACATACAGACCTATTAGGTAACCCCTATAATAAAATACCAGACCATATTAGGGGTACCACTGTAACAGCTACCCAACTATGTAGGTACCCGCTAAGTAAAACGATACAGACATATGTAGGTACCCACGAGAATACCGATACCAGACATGTGTAGTACCACACTATATAAAACGCATCCCAGACATATGCGGACCCCACTAGTATAAACAATACCACCAGACATATTAGGTAGCTCCACCTAGTCATAACAATACCAGACATATGTAGTACCCACTAGTATAAAACCATACCAGAAATAGGTAGTTACCTCACTAGTATATTAAACATACCAGACTATGTAGTGTACCCACTAGTACTAATCATACGATCCATACATCTGTAGGTACCCACTAGTATAACGATATCAGACATATGTAGGTTCCCACTTTTCCTGTCCAGGAGACTCTAAGAACTAAGGGCGATATTTATAAAGACGTGGCACCGCTTTTTAGCGACACCACACCTTTATTGAGAGTTATGGCGATCGTTAATCAGTATCGTAAATCGGTTTATTTGATCATAAACCGTCAAGCTATCTAGATCTACGCGCATAGACTATCTTGGGGTATTTTACTACCCAATACAAGAAAGAAAATTGCCATTTCTTGGTCTAACCCACGCTGTAGTGTTGACCCACTGCTAGAAATACCCCCTAACAAATAATACATTTTTGGAAGAAATTCTGCCATACTTTCATACATACATGCAGATTTCCGGGTGCAGTTCTCCTTAGAAATCCATGCCTTTAGGAGATTTTTTTAAAAGAAGTTAAGAAAAAGATGATTTAAGTTAGAAATCTTACCTAAACCTACTTAGCAGGTACACAAACCCATTAAATATTCTCTCAAGTGTCCTGAATCAGATGGTATGCCATATGCATGAGAGGTGGTACACAGAGATGTGGCCACCAACTAACTCCAAATGGGACCAATACATAAGTGCAATTCCAAAAACACAAATCACAGTGTTCTGTATATTGAGCAGCTTCCACTTTTTTAAAGGAGACACCCCTCAACTTGGCAAATACCCCCTACAAAACCTACGACCTATTAGGTTATACACACGTGCGATCGCGGGTCCCGACCCGCACATGTTCCGAACGTTGCATTTCGGATGATATATGTGACTTGTTGCCGTGAACCCGACCGGACGGATCTCTGAAACGACTGCCCTGTGGCCAATAAAGGGACAACCTTATTGCCAGAAACAAACTTTCCGACACATTGTGGCATCGTGGGTCCGGGACTCGTCGATCACATACGTTTTTACGAGCTTTAAGCTACAACGGGCAGAATGACTACAGTTCGAAATCTTTTCCGAAACCCAACCTTGATCACGCAAGGCTACACACCTAACTTGATAACCAACACCACAAACCTATATACCTATGGAAACTTTACCTGCTTTTATCAGCCCAGTCTGTCCATTCTAAATGCTAAATTGCAGAAAATTGCCCAACATAATTTTGAACACTTTTTAGAAACCCACACAACAAGTAAGAATCTCCCATTGCCCGAAATAATAATTTATGGGTGTACTGCCGACAATAGCCACCAACTAACAGTAAAAAGGAAACCCAAATTCATAATGTGCTAAAGAAATAATAAACTACTGTAGCTTGGTAGTTTGGGCTATATAACAACCCCAAACTAGTATATTTCTACATACCTTCCCAACCTCGCAACAGGTGCAATTCTTTTATTCATATATGCCAGATTCTGGACGCAGTTCTTGGTAGAATGTTTAACAGTTGTGCATACAAAAAAAGCACCACCCACAAATGCAAAATGAGCGGCTGCTGGAGGCTGTTGCTGTTTTTAACCACGCAGTGCTGCTGGAGGGCTGGCTGTTAACCTGCAGTGGCTGACTGGAGGGCTGGCTGTGTAACACTGCAGTGGCTGCGGAGGGCTGGCTGTAACACTGCAAGTGGCTGCTACGAAGGCTGCTGCTAACACTGCAGTGGTGCTGAAGGCTGGTGTCAACACTGCAGTGCTGCGGCAGTCTGCTGTCCACACTGCGTGGGCTGCTTGGAAGTGGCTGTAAACCACTGCAGTGCTGCTGGCAGGTAGGCTGTAACACTGCAGTGGCTGCTGGAAGGCTGGCTGTTTAAACACGCAGTGGCTGGCCTGGAAGGACTGGCTGTTAACACTGCATGGATGCTGTGAAGCTGGCTGTTAACACTGCAGTGCTGCTGGAAGGCTGTGCTGTTAACAGCAGTGGCTGCTGGCAGTTGGCTGTAAACACTGCAGTGGCTGCTGGAAGGGGCTGTTAACTGACAGTGGCTGCTGAAGTTGCTGTAAAACACTGCATGGGCTGCTGGAGAAGGCTGCTGTTAACCACTGCATGGCTGCTTGCAGGTTGCTGTAAACACTGAGTGGCTGCTGGAAAGGCTGCTGTTACACTGCAGTGGTGCTTGACATTTAGGTCAGTCCCCATGGGCTCTCCTTAAAATCATAGTTCCTGGACTCCCTCCTACTCCACTCAGCAGCCCCCCAGTCTCATCTATCAACATTGAAATAACACAAGTCCAATCACCTCACCGTGGGAAACTTGAAAACAACATCTCCTCTGTCTGTCTCTCCAGTCCAAACAACTGGCACCCAGGCTAGCTCGCCCACCGACACCTGGAGCAGGTGAAGGAGAGGGGGAGGTCACTCTGAGAGGAGGAAGACTGATTATCACTAGCGCACAGCTCAGTGTAAAGGTTGGGGTACGACCACTCAATTCCAAGACAGGAACAACCCGACAGGCCAAGCGCTACACGTCCCGTTGCCCGAGAATCTTCATTTTATGACTCGGTCGGGTGGTCGTTCTCGCTGGAAATTCAAAAAGCAGTTTAACAGCACACACGCTGCTTGGCCCCATTGGTCTGACCCCACTAGGGGCCGTATCTATAAAGATCAGTTTTAACATCATTTAATTACATCGTTATGTAAAGTACCAATGTAAATCGTACAATAACGAACCATAGATTTCCATCCCCATAGTCATTACCATGTGGTAGTTTTTTTACTACCGCATGGTACTCATTGACCGAACGTTCGGTTTTAAAATGTAAGACCGCACTCGTAATGAACCTGCGGCCGCGGGTTTATAATATGGGCCCTAGGTACGGCTGCAGTCCGTTCAGATGCGATTAGGGTTGCACATCTTTGCCTGAAAGAACGAAAAGGTATGAAATATATGTACACCTGGCTGCCCCGCCGTCATGTGTATTATTCGGGCAATAGCGGAGATGCCACTTATCGAGCGCATGCATCACCATTTTACATTCCTTCCTCCTCCCGTGCTCCTCCTCCTTCTGGCACCGCTTGCAACCCTCTAATGACCCTCCTCCACTCAGGCCTCATGGTGTCACTCTTCCCCTTGCTGGCCCCCTTATTTCCCTTTGAAGCCTCTCATGACCCCCTCCCCACTTCACTGCCCATGGCCCCTGCCCCTCGTGGGTCGCCCATGATCCCTTCCCACTGCCCCCTGAGACCACCCAACCCTACAGAAAACTTATATTACACAGTTTTCTGGAGGAGGGTATGCGGTGGCCCCACAGGGGAGACCACAGGGCCATGAGGGGAGAGTGAAGGGGGCCCGCGAGTGAAGGAGACACCAAGATTGGCATTGAAGATTAGAATTCCACAAGTCCCTTTATTCTCAAAAATGTAGAAATGTTAAAAAAAACAAAGAGAGTTTATATGCAAACTAATCCAAACTTCCCTCCCTTCTTAAATACCATTAGACTTACCAGGGTGATAGTAATCATTTACTATGGCCGCAGAGGAGACCTGTGCCTCGTCCCCAGAACACTCCACCCAGGGAACATGGTTAAATTGTACCAATTAACAATATCGGCAGTGCCCCGGTGCTGTCAATTTATTTCACACACATTACAAAGTTTTGTTTCATTTTAAGTCAAATCATAAAAGTCTCCCAGGAAACTCTCCTTTCCAGTGCCCCGGTAGTGTCAATATCATCGGAACAAATCCGCACATTCCAGTCCAGTGAAACCTTCTCCCCTTAATAAGGGATAATCTAGTGCAGCCACAGATTTACCAATCGGAACGCGGGAGCCGTTAGTGAAAAATAAAGTTCCTTGTTAGATACAAACAGTCAATGTGTCGTTGTTTCAAATGACTTCTGGTTCCCCAACAAATAACCGCTGTAATTTTCTGTTGCCCTCTTGAAAGGAATCTTTCACCCTTTGCTCTTTTCAGGCCTCAATCCCTGGAAGTGAATAGTTATAATAAGGAAAACAATAAAGGAACTTTATCCCCCCCTTCCAGGATAGGCCTGGTTTGCACTGTACCACTAGGCGCATCCACCCGTGTCATCCTTGGATCAACTGAGGTTACTTACCTAAATTTCCCTGGTTCTACGATCTCTCTTGGAGGCCAATCGGAAGATAGCTTCTTACAAGAGGACCGTCTCTCATGGCCTCAAAAGAGCAGCCGTCCAGCGAAGAATGTGTTAGGTAAGTGACTGCTGATCTAAGAAGATCCCAGGGCAGGCGCAGGATTTTCAAAGGGGGGATTCCTAAATGGGCTACCACTGAACTAGCCTAGAAGGAAGTTTCCGACTGAATACATCCATGTATTCTATATTATATATGGACCATAATGTTATATTCTCCATCCCAGTTGGCAGAAACAGATATCCCGTTATAAAGTATATATGTATATATATAAAGTATATTCACAAACTCCTGAAAAATGTCAATAAATCACCATAGAAGAACATTGTGCTGTGACCGACTTGGTTCGATATCAGCAACGGTCGGGCAGAAAAGTTGTCCAATGTTGAAACCCAGCTTACCGTTGCTTTACTGAGAAACCTACATTACATTCTCATTAGTGTCAGAGCTGTGATACTGATATGGAATATTGTTGGTATCAGGTAAGACTCTAAACATTGGACCCTGTATGGGCGAATGGAAAAAAATCATTCCTGTATAAAATTATATGGAAAATCAGCCACTGTGTGTAATAATATATATACAATGTCAAGCTATACCACCACCTCCGATTTCCTAATGTCCCTATTTCTGCTTCACTAATCCATCACAGTGATAGGTACAGTAAGTTCTGTATATAAACCATCTCAGCAATACCTCTGCAGCTGCAGGTGTTAATGATTTGATACAGATCTCTAGATACGTGTCAATTTTTTTTTTTTTTCCAACGTGGCTGACTGGACTACATTTTTGAAGAAACAACAACTGCTATCTTCTCACTCACAGCTCAATATAACAATCTATGAAACAGTCTACGTAACCATAACATCATGTTTAAGTCTTACAGTATGTTACAGTCTATGTAAAGTTGTACATTTATGTAAGTCAATCACCATATAACAGTCCATGTACAATTCCGTCCATGTCTATCTATAACAGTCCCATGTAACATCTATGTAACAGTCTATGTAACAGATCTCATGTATCAAATCCATATAACAGTCCATGTAACAGTCTATGTACCAGTCCTAGTAATCACCATATAACAGTCCATGACAATAAGTACATATGAACAGTCCATGTATCAATCCATATAACGTCCATGTACGCATGTACGCTATGGTATTCAATCATATAACAGTCATGTAACAGATCCTAGGTATACATCCTATTAAAGTCAATTTAACAGTCTATTATACTCCATATACAGTCCATGAAATCAGTCTCGTCAGTTAGCAGTATATTAACAGTCATGTATATCAATAACATCCTAGTCTTAAAGTATAACAGTCATGACATCATAACACGTCCATGTAAACAGTCTATTTTAACAGTCTATATAACTTCCAGGGGGGGGGGGGGGGGGGGGGGGGGTGTAGCGAACAGTCTATGTAAACGTCCATGTATTCATCCTATAACAGTCCATGTAACAGTCTGAGATAACAGTCTATGTACGAATCCATATGAACAGATCCATGTACATTCCATGTATCAATCCAATAACAGTCCAGTGTAACAGTTTCTATTTCAACAGTCTATATAACGTCTTATAACAGTTCTATGTATCAATCCCATCTAAACAGTCCATTATACAGTCCAGTAACAGTCCATTTAATACGTCCATGTACACAGTCATGGACACTGGCCAGCGTACCAAATCATGTAACAGTTCCAAGTATCAATTCCAATACAGTCCATATAACAGCCCATGTACAGTCCATGTATCAATCCCATATAACAGTCATGTAACAGTCCATGTACACCCAATGTAACCAGTCCATGTAAACGTCCAATAACATTCCATATAACAGTCCATATCACAGTCCCATAAGTAACGTTCCATGTAAACAGTCCAGTCTCAATCCCTATAACAGTCATATAACCAGTCCATGTAACAGTCCATGTAACAGTCCATGTAACAGTCCATGTTACAGTCGCATGTAACATCCAATGTCAGTCATGGTCAATCCATATAACTCCAATGTAACAGTCCATGTAACAGTCCATGTAACAGTCCATGTAACAGTCCAATGTACCAGTCAAGTAACAGTCCTGTACAGTCCCATATAACAGTCCATATAACAGTCCATATAACAGTCCATGTAACCGTCCAGTAACAGTCCATGTTCATCCTATACAGCCATATACACGTCCATGTAACAGTCCATGTAACAGTCCATGGTACAGTTCCACTGTTACAGTCCATGGTAAACAATCATGTAAACAGCCATGTTCATCCATGTACAGTCCATGTATGTAACATTTCCAGTTAACAGGCTATGTTACAAATCTTATGGAACCAGAGAAGTAGAACAGCAGAACTGCCACTAGGCGGCAATAAAAGGGGGTGATTTCAGGCCCCAGAACACGCTTCTGCAGGGGGAAGTGGTTTATAGTTCCCCTTTTAGTCTAAACTCTATTTTGGGTAGGGTTTCCTGCAGGTGACTTGGTACATTTACTAATATGTTTTACTACTGATTTCAGGGGCACATGCTCCACCCCTACCTAAACAGGAATATAGCACTGAGTCGACTAGTGGGGGGACCTCTGCCGGTAAACAAGATTTGTTTTTTTTATTAATATAGGTGGGTAATACTACACTGCAGGGACACCCAATGTACTCCGTTTAGAAGTACTTACCTTTGTTTTTATTTTAACTAATGCAATTTACAGGGTTCTATTCAATAAAAGTTCTTTATTTGTTTTGTTTAAAATGGTGCTAAGTTTCCTGCCCCAACCAATCAGATGTTGGCATTGAAAAAAAATGTTAAATAAAGATTGATTGGTTGGGGCAAATTAGGCACTTTAAACGGTAAGAACTTTTTATTGAATCTCCCTGCTTGTATATTAAAAGCAAAAATATGCAGCTTCTCTCCTAAAATAAATCCAACCCGTGGCTTACCATGGCAACTCGATTAGTCCACCTTGTTTGGCAATGGCCGATTTTGAACTCTGTCAAGCAAACTGGAAAGCATCCTCCTCCCTTACCTGGGTAAAGGGGAAGCACAACACTAGTGAAATTTGCTTAGTCATCCTATGTGGGGATCTATACAGTGTAAAGTACCACGAACAATATGGATGGTCAAGGCAGAGAAATGTACACTTTTTTGACCATTACAACCATGGAAAATATGTCAAATTAATTACTGATACCAACTAGATTGGGCTAAAAAAAATACCCAAAAAGGAAACTTACATGGAACTAGCCCGACGACTGGCCCAATCTTCAGTGAAAAATGAATGGAAGGGTAAATGATGGTCTCCATGACAGTGGTTTCTCTCATACCCTATACACAGCCTCAGGATAAATGCTTCTCTGATCTTAGGATAGATTGTAAGTGACCACATCTTTGTCTGTGCTGACTGTCTGAGGTCTGTGGACAGTCACAATGATGTGCTATGTACATAAAGCCCCCTCCCAAAAGTGTATTTTTTTCTTTTGAAGCTATTTGCAGACCTGCAACATCCTCATTCTCTGTTCCCGTCTCCTCCTCCCGCCCAATAGAATTTTGTCCCCTTAGGAATTGTTGGCTAGCTTAAGAAGTTAGGGGTGGGAGCTTATAATGCAAGCTGATTAGTATCTGTCCCAGTCATATTCCATGAGACAAACGGACGTAAATCATTATACCTGCTCTGCTTAACTTTGGATAGACTACAGCTAGAAGCATGATCCTGGGCTCATTTTGTTTGGTAGGTGAATATAATGTCCTTTAATTTACCACTAGGCAACGAAACTAGAGAACAATCCCCCCGTCCCAAATCAAACATACGTATACATTAGGCAGAGCAACAATTTCTAGATGGATTGAAATAGACGAAGGTAACAATACCTTTCTAGCCTTGGAGGCAAGCTACCAAACGTTGCCAATTTGATGGCCCAAGCTGGTCATACAATTCATTAGAGGTAGCTCAACCATGCTGTTTTTCCGCGTTCCAAAACGCATCACCAAAACGTGGATCCTCCTGCAAAAAACTAGTTGTGCTCTATCGACGGGCAGGGACCGCCCTTTCCCTCTTGTGGCAAAGCTCTATCACTTCTATTTATATAATTTATATTTATGTACTGAACTATCATGTATTTATCAACCTTGTATGACTGTATTGTATTTGTTACTTATACTGTACGTGTAAGTCCCAAGTTGGCGCTAATATAACATAAACATATACATACAACTGATAATCTGTATTGTTATAATGTACAGTGCTGTGTCCCAAGTGGCTTCTATATAACAATACACATATAAGACATACTGGTATCATCTGTCATTGTTATCATGTACAAAGTCGCTGTGTTACCAAGGGCGCGTATAGAAATAAACTATACAATACATACGGATAATGCGGTATTGTTATAATGTACATACGCGCTGTGTCCCAAGTGACTATTTAAATAACATACTACTGTATAAAAATCTGTATTGTTTATAAGTGTACAGTGCTGTGTCCCCCCAAGTGGCGCTATAATAAATAAAACATATACAACATATGTATAATTGTATTGTTAAATGTACAGGCGCTGTGTAACCCAAGTGGCGCTAGATATAAATAAACATATACATACATACGATAATCTGTATTGGTATAATGTCCATCGCTGTGTCCCCAAGTGGCGCTATAAAAATAACATTACACTACATACTGTAATATCTGTATTGTTAGTAAGTACAGCCTGTTCCCCAAGTGACCGCTATATTAAATAGAACTATACATACATATGTATAATATGTATTGTTATAATGTACAGCGCTGCGTCCCCAAGTGGCGTTATATAAATAAACTACTACATACTGATAATCTGTATTGTTAATTACACGACACTGTTACCCAAGTGGCGCTATATAAATAAACACCTATACATACATACTGTATAATCTGTGATTGTTATAAGTACAGCGCTGCGTACCCAGTGGCCGCTATATGAAATAACATAACCACTTACTGTATATCTGTAGTGTTACTAATGTACAGCGCTGTCCCAGTGGTCGATATAAATAAACATATACTACATACTGTATATCTGTATTGTATAATGTACAGCGCTGTGTCCCAAGTGGCGCTAATAAATAAACATATACATACATATCGTATAATCTGTAGTGTTATAATGTATCACGCGCTGTGTCCCCAAGTGGCGCGTATAAATAAACATATAACAGACATACTCCGTAAAATCTGTATTGTTACTGTACAGCGCTGCGTAACCAAGTGGCTCATATAAATAAACATATTACATACATACTGTATAAAAAAATAATGCTGTAATTGGTATATGTACACGCGTGCGCCTCCAATTGGCGCATATAAATAACATATACATACCTACTGTATAATCTATTGTTTATAATGTACAGTGCTGGGTCCCAAGTGGCCGCTATATAAAATTACATATACATACATACTGTATAATCGTATTGTATAATGTACAGGCTGTGTCCACCAAGTGGCGCTATATAAATAAACATATACATCATAACTGTTTTATAAATATGTATTGTTATAATGTACAGACCTCTGTTCCCCAAGCTGGCGCTATATAAATAAAATATACATACATATTCTAATCTTGTCTTGTTCATGTACAGCGTCGTGGTAACCCAAGTGGCGCTATATAAATAAACTTACATACATCCGACTGTAATAAATCTGATTGTTTAATGTACAGCTCTGTGTCCCAAGTTGGCGCTATATAAATAAACATATACATACATGCTGTTAAGTGTATTGTTATAAGTGTACAGCTCTGTGGTCCCCAAGTGGCGCTATATAAATAAACATAACATACCATATGTATAATCTGTATTGTTATAATTTACAGCGCGGTGTCCCCAAGTGGCACTATATACACAAACGATATACATACATACGGTATAATCTGCGTATTGAACTTATAATTACAGCTCTGTGGTCCCCAAGTGGGCATATAATAAACATATACATACATTTACTTATAAATCTGTATTGTTATAATGTACAGAGCTGTGTACCACAGTGGCACGATATAAATAAACATATTTAATACGTGTATAACTCTGGTATTGTTAATGTACAGCGCTGCGTCCCAAGTGGCGCTATAAATAAACATATCAGCAACATACTGTATAATCTGTATGTGATAGATGTACAGCGCGTGTGCCCCAAGTGGCCTATTAAATAAACCTATCATAACAGATCTGTAATAAGCTGGAGGGTAGTAAGGAAGTCGCGGCGCCAAATCCCCAAATTGAAACAAACCCCAGACGAAAACAAAAAAATACACATTTAAAAAACATATACATACTATGTATAATTTATGTTATAATGTCAGCGTCTGCTTCCCCAATGTGGCGCTATATAAATAAACACATCATACTACTGTAAATCTATATTGTTATTAAGTTACAGCGCTGTGTCCCCAAGTGGCGTATATACAATAAGACATATACATACATTACGTATAATCTGTAATTGTTATAATATAACAAGCGCCTGTTGTACCCAAGTGGTGATCTATTAAATAGACTATACATACATACTGTATAAGTCTGTATTGTTATAATTACAGCGCTGTGTCCCCAAGTGGTGTCTATATAAATAAACATATAACATACAATACTGTTAATCTGTATGTTTATAGATGTACAAGCGCTGTGTCCCCCAGTGGCGCTCATATAAATAAACATATACATACATACTGTATAATCTTTATTGTTTAAGTACAAGCCTGTGTATCCAGTGCACTATATAAATTAAACACTATCATACATACTGTATATCTGTATTGTTTAATGTAACGCGTGTGTACCCAAGTGGCGACTATATTAAATAAACAATACATAATACGTGTATAATCTTATGTTTAGAGTACAGCGCTGTGTCCCCAGTGTGGCGCTAATACAATAAAAACATATACACATTAACTTGTATAATATGTATGTTATAAAGTCAGACTGTGGGACCCAAGTGGCGGCTATATAAATAAACCATATACAACATACTGTATAATCTGTATTGTTATCATGTTACAGCGCTGTGTACCCCAAGTGGCACTTATATAATAAACATATACATACATACTGTATAAGTCTGTATTGTTATAATGACAGCACTGTGTACCAAAGTGGTTGTATATAAATAAACATATACATACATACTGTAAATCTGTATTGTTCTAATGTACAGCGCTGTGTCCCAAAGTGGCGCTTATAATAAACATAAAATGTATAATCTGTATGTTTTATATTTATCAAATACACGCTGTATCCCCACGGGCGCTATATCAATAAACAATACATACACACTGTATAATCTTTATGTTATCAAGGTACAGCACTGTGTGATCCCAAGGGTGTATATAAATAACATATACATACATTACCTGTAGTAAATCTGTATTGTTATAATAACGCTGTTTACCCAAGTGGCACTATATAATAAATATACATATATACGTATATCTTATTGTATAATGGTACAGCGCTGCGTCACACCAGTGGCGCTATATAATAAACATATACATACATACTGTATAATCTGTATTGAATATAATGTACATCGACTGTGTCCCCAATGGCGCTATATAAATAAACATAACATACAGCTGCTCGTATTAATACACTTTGCAGCCCTAATAAATTATACTAGTAATTTGTATTGTTATAAGTTACAGCTCGTGTCCCAAGTGGCGCTATAAACCATATAGTATAGAACATGTATAGCTTCCACATATATAAACATACTATGTATAATCTTATTGTTTGACAGCGCTGGTCGTCCCAAGTGGTGCTATATATAAACATATACATACAATACTGTATACTCTGTATGTTATAAGTACAGCACTGCGTCCCCAGTGGCGCTATAAATAAACATATCAACATATTGTATAATCTGTTTGTTATAAAACGATACAGCGACTGGTGTTACCCAGTTGCGATATATAATAAACACATATCATACATACTGTATAATCGCTAGTTGTTATAATGTACAGTGCGGTGTACCCCAAGTGGGCGCTATAATAAATAAACCTATTACATACATACTGTATAATTCTGTATTGTTAGATGTACAGCGCTGTGTTCCCCAAGTGGGGTCTATAAATTAAACATATACATACATACTGTATAACTGTAATTGTTTATAATGAACATCGCTGTTCCCCAGTGGCGTTTATAAATAAACATATAAATACATACTGTATAATCGTATTGTTATAATGTACAGCGCTGTGTCCCCAAGTGGCGTTAAATATAAATAAACAGATACTACATACGTATAATCTGTATTGTTATAATGTACACACGACCTGTGATACCCAAGTGGGCGCTATATAAATAAACATATACATACATACGGTATAATCTGTATGTTTACATGTACAGCGCTGGCCCCCAAGTGGCGCTATTAACTAAACATATACATACATATGTATAATCTGTATGTATATATGACAGCGCTGGTACCCAAGTGGCGCTATATAAATAATTACAATACAACATACAAAAAACACCAACACCCAGGCGAAAGTTTAATACAATCTCCTGCAGAAATCACATGTACCTTCTGGCCACTGATAGATGGTGCCAACTCATTTCGAAACTTTCCCTTTTTTGAACATCATACGGAGGTGTATTAATGCAAATTCCTATACCAGTATGAAAAAGAAAACACGGGAGAAAAAACTCTGGTTTGAAACGTTGATAGACAAATGTGTACAGATGTGTACAGGTTTTATTATATAAAGGAAATCTACCCCTATTAAGGACGATCAAAGCGACACACCACTGTTAGTATGAAGAGGAAGTTGTAATCCCGGGATTCGCTCATAAAATATCAGAGGATAATTTTTAACAATTAAAGATTGTGGAAATTGTGTGTGATATCCGGAAATGCAGTACAGGGGTGATTTGGAATATGGGACTGTTCACATCATTTACTGTTTCCTTCTGAAGTTAAAGATACAGCAGGTGTCAGACAACCTCCAATATCTATCACTATCCACATCATATATCCCAATATCTATTCCTAAATCCCAATTTTCCATGCCCAGTCTCTATTCCAGTACCACAATAGCCCAAATTATTCCACATCCCAATGTCCATTCCATATCCTATCGTATCCCAATATCGATTCCTATATCCCAATTTCCATTCAGTTCTCTATTGGCGAAAGTACCACAATATCTATTACAACATCCCAATGTCATTCCAATATCCAATATCTATCCCAATATCTATTCCTTCTCCCATTTCCATTCCATCTCTATTCCATACCAAATATCTATTACAACATCCCAACTCCAATGTCCATGTCCAATATCCATATCTCTATCCCAATTATTATTACCTATTCCAAATGTCCTTCCAATATCCAATATCTATCCATAATCTATTCCTATATCCAATGTCTATTCCATATCCCATATCATCAATAAATCTATCCCAATATACTTCCTATATCCCAATGTCATTTTCCAGATAGCCAAATGCTATCCCAAATCTATTCCTACACCCAAATGTCCATTCCAATATCACAATATCTATCCACAATATCTATTCGCCAATATCCCAGTGTCTATTCCCCATATCCAATCTCTATTCCAGATCTATTCCAAGATCCCAAGTGGTCTATTCCAATATCCATATCTATTCCAAGCATCTATTCCAATATCCCAGTGTCTATTTCCAATATCCAATCATCTAATCCCAATCCTATTCCAATATTCCAAGTATCTATCCAATATCCAGTGTTATTCCAATATCCAAATATCTATCCCATATCTATTCTCAAATCATCAGTGTCTATCCAATCCAATATCTAATCCCCATAGTATTCCAATATCCCAGTGGCTATTCCACATATCCATAAATCATCCAATATCTATTGCCATATTACAGTATATATTTTCAACTATCCCAGTGTCTATTCCAATAATCCAATATCTATCCCAACTATTCTATTCCATATCAACCCAGTGTCTATTCCAATATCAATATCCATCCCAATATCTAACCACTATCCCTATGTCTATTCCAATATACCATATCTATCCACTATCTATTCCAACTACCCGTATATAATTTAAATATCCATGTCGTATTTCAATATCCCAATATCTATCCCAATATCTAGTCCAATATCCCATCATATCCCGTCGTATCCAATCCATATCTATCCGATATGCCATATCTGTTCCAATATCACGCTTCATCTTACCCTCAGGAAATTAGAATGGGTAGTTTGTTTTATAGACACAGTGTTCTTTTAGCCTGAACCATGGAAACAATGCAAAAAAATTTCCAGTTGACCAATAAACAACAATTTTTTCCTTTTAAAAAAGTAGGAATTTAATGTATCTTAACAGGTTAAATTGATTCCCTAAAACACGGTGC